>JPJV01002424.1:0-47703 GCA_000750745.1 Pseudogymnoascus sp. VKM F-4281 (FW-2241)
GGAGGAGAAGACGGCGCCCTAGTCCCTCACGACGGGCGGCCACCTCCGGAGAAAAAACAACCCAACTTCGCGCCCACGGGCCTCCTCGCTGCAGAAACAAAAACTGTAACCACCTCCGACGGCGCTGCCGTAGTCCTCAAATACCACGAGCCGCCCGAGGCGCGCAAGCCTCCCCCGCGCGACGCGTGGAAGCTATTCGTCTTTAAGAATGGGGATATAGTCGACACGATTGATCTGGGGAGCAGGAGCTGCTGGCTCATTGGCCGCGACGCCTCGATTGCGGATTTACCGGCTGAGCACCCGAGTATCAGTAAGCAGCATGCGGTCATACAGTTTAGGTTCGTGGAGAAGACGGATGAGTATGGTGAGAGGAAGGGAGGGGTGAAGCCGTATCTGCTGGATCTGGAGAGCGCGAATGGGACGAAGCTTAATGGGGGGAAGGTGGAGGGGGCGAGGTTTGTGGAGGTTAGGGGAGGGGATCTTTTGGCGTTTGGGGACAGTACGAGGGAATATGTTGTTATGCTGCCGAAGGATTAGGGTAGTGCTGGGTTGGGCCTGGGAAGGGGCGGTGGAGGAGAGATGCGGAATATGGGAAGGAAAACAGCCGCGACTATTTCTGCTGAAGAAGGGAACTCACGCGGCTCTACCCGGTGAGGAGCATTGATGACGCCGAGACGCTGAGCGGCAACTGACATGGAAGCCGCGGAAGTTCCATCCTCCTCCATCCTATTTGTCGGCGATTCCCTATCTCATACCGAAACTGCCCTCCGATACCACCGCACCTCACGCGGCGCCAACAGCGGAATTAACAGCAGAACCATTTGAAGAACCATTTGAAGAATCTACATGGGTGTGCGAATCGCTCACGCGGCGGCAGAAAGTCGTTTAAAGAACGGCAGCTCCAAAAAAACAGACTTTCAACGGCGGATGTGGATTCCCCATAGGACGGATGCGAAAGCAGGGACTCGCGATCTCCGATCTTGGACGCTAGACCTTGCATGAGAGGGACTGTGGGGGGGAGGGGTATATTGGTCTTGGAGCTTGCTCAGCCTCGCTGCGCACGACGACTTCGGCAGTGACGGACAGCGACAGGTGGTTATCTTGGTCGCCGGAATAGCCCGTTCTGCGCCAGTTATGCGCCAATTATGCACTGAACTTGTCTTTCGTACCGGTGTAATTTACCATTTTCACATTCTTTTTTTGTGCCTCCTGGCCGCTGGTTGGGTTGTTTTAGATTGTGCATGGGCGCAATTATGGAACAGCCAAGCTTTTATTATTAGCGCCAAGCGAGCGTTTAGGGAAGTCGCGACCGCATATCTTTTCTCTGACAGCAAGTCCCGTCTCCTGTCAGTCCCCCAGGTCGAGATCTCCCCCAGACGATCAATCGATCAACATCATGTCAAAAATCGACTCGATGAAGAATATAACAACAACAACAGCGACAACAAACCCTTTGACTGCCAAAACCGACTCATCCCAAACTCACCTCCTCTTCTTCATATAACACACTTCTTCTAACCCGTCTCGGCCGTCGAATGTCCACTCTGACCCTTGGCCTGTTCCTTGGCCTTCTTGGCTACTCTGCGTGAAGCCAATAACTCCAATCCAAGGCCGGTATCCACTCCTGGTTCCTGCGCCCTCATCAAACCCCAAACCCGTCCCCTTTTTCCGGGGCGCGTGCACTATATTTCCTTGGTCCGTCTTGGGCCTCGTCTCGCCTCTTGGTGCGTGCCGCAAATGTGCAGCTCCATACGAGACCGTATCGCTGCGGCACAACCACCACAATCACCGCCTGCCCCAGCAATGCCGCGCCTTGGCGATGGAGTGCTTGCGTCGTCGTCGCCAGGTTTGGACTTGAGACCTCTCTCTCTCTTACTCTCCTACTACTTCATACTACCATAACGAACCTTCTCTCACCATCTCGTCGCTCGTTCCTCTCTTTCGCTGTGCATTTCCATTCCTTGATACCCTAGCACTTTTGAGCTCCTCCTCCTGCCACTACGTGAACTCGCTCAGTGTACGAATTCCTTTGCGACATTTCCTCCAAGCCTCCATTGTGACGACAATGCTGTGTTGATCAAAGCTGCCTGCGAACCCGACTTCTCCGAACCCATACTGCCTCGACCTTTGTGTACCTATTAACTCTTCGTCTCAACGCACATACTCGCGCATACACCCACCATGAGACTATGGAGCGTCGCGCGCCTCGCGGCAGCAGCTTGCCTTGGTGGCACTCAAATGGCCGCAGCTATTGAATTAGACCCCTCCTCTACTGGTACTGCACTTTGCTGCGTCTCCGATGTGTTACGCAGTGCTAACGGACCCTCCAGATTCCATCATAACCGCCACTGGCGAAGTGGCTAAGAAGTTGATGTCATACTACACCGGCCACATGCCTGGAGACACGCCAGGCTACCTGCCGGATCCATACTACTGGTGGGAAGCAGGAGCTATGTTCGGGGCTATGATAGACTACTGGTACTACACGAACGATACGACTTACAATGACCGCGTCGAGCAAGCCTTGATCCATCAGGCTGGCGAAGATCGCAACTACATGCCCATCAACGCGTCCAAATCCATGGGTAACGACGATCAAGGCTTCTGGGGCATGACAGCCATGATGGCTGCCGAGCGAAACTTTCAGAACCCCCCCCCAGACCAGCCGCAGTGGCTCGCACTGGCCCAGGCCGTCTTCAGCTCGCAGATGAACAGGTGGGATACGGCGACGTGCGGCGGCGGTCTGAAGTGGCAGGTCTTCGTCTTCAACAAGGGGTACGACTACAAGAACAGCATCAGCAACGGTTGCATGTTCAACATTGCGAGCAGGCTCGCGGTCTACACCGGCAACACAACATATGCGGAGTGGGCTGACAAGACGTGGGATTGGATGGAGAACATTGGTCTCATCAACGACGCAGGCGACGTGTTTGATGGCAGCAGCGATATCTTGAATTGCACGGAAATGGATCACACCCAGTGGTCCTATAACGCGGGCATCTGGTTGCACGGCGCTGCAAATATGTATAAATATGTATGTTCTTACCTTCAACCCAACCTCTCCCAGCGAGCACCCTGCTAACCCATCCATGCAGACCAACAACTCAGAGAAGTGGCTCGAACGCTCTACTCGCATCTTCAACAAGGCAAGCACCCAATTCTTCTATAAAGATACAGGCATCATGACCGAGCCCTGCGAGGCCACCGAAGGCGAACCCCTCTGCAACATCGATCAGATGTCTTTCAAGGCCTACTTCTCCCGGTGGCTTGGCGCCACAAGCGCCCTTATCCCATCCCTCGCCCCGAAAATCATGACCCTCCTCACCTCGTCCGCCGTCGCCGCTGCCAATCAATGCATGCCCGGGGCCGTCGGGGCCTCTTGCGGCCTACGCTGGTACGTGGGAAGCACGGACGGCCGCGAGGGCGTCGGCCAGCAGATGAGCGCCATGGATGTCATAGGCGCACTGCTGGTGCCTGAAGCGAGTCCCCTAGTTACTAATGACACGGGCGGCACCTCGCTAGGTGATTATGGTGACTCGATCGATACGGCGGCCAAGGTTCGAGGGTCGATCGAGGTTACAACTGCGGGGAGAGCGGCGGCAGGTATGGTGACAGCAGGCATGTGCTGTCTCGTTGGCGTGGCGGTGTGGTTTATGGTTGGGTCTGATGGGTGGACTGCGTAGATTTGGTAGATTAGGTAGGGCGGTTGTATGCATACTGGTATGTCCAGTGGGTTGGCTATTCTAAGTGTTGTTTGGAGCACCATACCATGTTTTGGATGAAAGAGTTCATGTGCGGATTGCATAGTGTTACTTGTAGGAAATAGTAAAAAAAATACGAATCAAGAAATAACATGAAATGGAATTTACTGGCACTGATTATGAAAGCGAAATCTCGGAATTTCTCTCATATGGCGGGTGGGGAGCTAATGTGGAAGGTAAGGTTCTCTAAACTGTCCGCTGTGAACTCAACGCAATCTGCCACTATCGAGGGCTCATATAATCAACAACAAAGTGATATCTTCCTTCGCCCCCTACAGCTTGGGCCCCTCAGCCTGTAAGTCATGCGCAATCCCCACACCAGAGAACGTCCCCATGTACAACGCCTGCATGACAGCCTTCATCGGAGTCGCGCAGTCTCCCGCCGCATACACACCCTTGACACTGGTGGCCCCAAATGGCGGCGTTGTTATGATGTCCCCTGCAGGCGACAGCTCCAGTCCCAACTGCTGCGCAAACGGACCGTTGATTTTTGTGGCCGGCTTGTGGGCAAGGAACGCCTCTGGCGCCGTGCTTCCGTCTGCAAAGGTGAGAGTGATTCCGTTACCTTCGGCGCCGAGAGCGAGGGCGGTGACTTCCCGGTCGTCGATTGTAATGGCGGCGTCGTTGTCGCCGAGGAGCTCGGCGATGGAGGACTGTACGGTGGGGTTGTTTGAGGTGTAGATCACAACTTTGGTGGTGAGTCGCATGGCACTCCGCGCCAAGGCAACGGCTGTTGCGGGGGCGGAATTGTCACCGAGGGCAAGGATACCAGAGGAGGGTTTTCCAGCGTCTTCAAAGCCGTGGCAGAAGAGGCAGTGGTAACTGGGGTATGTTAGTGCGAGCTCTCTCTACTGAAGAGGTGATGTGGAACTGAGATGGAATTGGGCAAAAACTCACATAGATCGACCCCAGCAATCATCGTATCCCTTGATATCGAGCGGCAAATCCGTGACACCGGTGGCAAGCACGACTCTTCTGCCTGTGAATGACGTCCCGTCCGCAGCTGTAGCCGTGAAGTCCCCCCCAGTGGTCTTCTCGATCTTGGCGATCGGACGATCCTCAAATGAGATCGTGTTGTAGCGCTCCAAGATCTCAACGCGGGTTGCGCCCCGGAAGGCAGCGGGGTCTTTGTGATCCCACGTCGGTATTGTGTGCATGTGCGCTGAGCGCGCGTTCCGGAAGAGCGAGCTGTCAAAAACGATCGCGGTGTGCAGCTGGCGGGCGAGAGCAAGTGCTGCAGACAGGCCGGCAGGGCCAGCGCCGATAATGAGGGCGTCTACGAGGGGCATTGTGGCTGCGGTGGTTGTTAGGTTGTTGGCAAGGGATGTGAAGAAGTTGGGTACGAGGTTGATGGTGAGGTTGTGAAGGAGAGACATGGGAGTGAACTATATGATATATACTGCATTTTGGAGGGTAATATCACTGAGAGGTGATTGATTATATTCATATATTGGGAATGGTTTGGCTGACGGGATTCGGAGCTTGAATCTACAACTCTTGCGCCGAAGCCCGGTATGACTGTTGCGGTGCTTCAGTTGAGCAGTTTATCACTCTTCTTACTCGTCGATGATGTTTTAGCGGCAAATCGGCCAGCAGGGTGTGGGGTTTGGGGTGTTCGTGGGTCGGCACCCCATGCTCGGCCCGCCGTCACCCTGGGGGATACTGCACTGTGCTGATATGATAACTCCACAACGCGATATGTCAGCTTCGCCGCTTCATGGATTCTAGACTTTCGGGTTGGCAAGAGTTTGTAATGCAGTCGTCATGTTGTTTCGGCATTTAAATAAAATATAGGAATATATATGTATTGGGAAAGAAAAAGAATGGCTATCCGTCCATGTAACATTAATGTTTGTACAAAGTATCTCGACTATACCGCCCCGAAGGTAGTTCGTATATACAGCTCTGGACAGCACCAGCTTTCATATTCGTCTCGAGTTCGTGGTGATAATATGCCCCATCTCCCACTTCCGTAGGGCCAAAACCAGCCTGGGAATAGACGTTCCTCGGCCTACTTACTACCCCTTGCGGTGATTGCTCTGTTCCTGACATTGCGTAAGGAATAAATCTGTTCTCCTTCTCCTTCTTCGCCCTTTCTGCTTTCCGTCGCCGTAAACAATAGAAGATAATGAAGCCAATAATCGCAGCAAACACAAGAGTGCCACCAACTGCAATGCCTATCTTCGCACCGATACTTAGAGTAGCCGCCTGCGGCTTTTCCTCTAGTGGCGTCTCCGAAATGCCCGAGGTAGGCGATGCTTGACTCGGAGTAGATGATGTTGGCACAGCTGATGGGTCAATTGGACTTTCTGGCCTAGCTGTATCGGTTGCTGAGGCTGAGTTAGAGTGTGTAGTGCTTGCATCAAAGATCCAACCATTCATCTGAATGCCTTCAACAACCACGGCATCAGTCGCTGTCGAGACTGCTGTAACCCACGCCGAGGCCAATAGATTATTGCTCGTAAAGGTTCTGTAATCAACAATAGTGACGACATCCCCTTCTTCTATAAACGATTGGCATTGGACAGCCGCACCATGATCGGCAACAACGTTGAGTCTATAGTTGCTGCAGCCATTGTATTAGTTATGATGTTCAAAGACATGTTGATTCACTGTACTCACGAAGGGCAGCATGCTACAAATGTGCTCGAGTCTTGTACACTTGTTGTCGCAGTTGTATATGCCTGGGGACAGACAATCGTGGGCCCAATGCTATAATCAATGCTAGTGTCATTTTGCTGCCACCATGTCGTTGCAGCTGGCGGCAGACATGTCAGATTTGGATCAACACTGAGGCCATATCCAGGGTCATTCACGGCTAACCAAGGGGCATGGGCTCCCCAGATAAGGGACGAACAAGCTGCTGGGGCCGAAAATGCGGTGGTTACTGGTAGCCACGAAGTGGTGCGAGATATAGTGGTCGACGCCATATTCCCCGGGAGCGATTGACCTCGAAGTCAAGAAGATAGAGTACTGGCGTCGTGATAGTGCGACGAGTCACCATAAAGACTTAGCAGACGCTTAATTGCTAGTGATAGTTCTGAGATGAAATGAAGGTAGCAATAGCAAGGCAGGGTAGAGGAGATGATGCCAACTGGTGTTCAATCTCCATTAACAGTATACTCTACTCTATCCATATTGGAGAAAAGAGGGATTGAAGCCCGACTAGTGTTTGGTCCATCGGCAGTATGCTCCATTATAAGCATGGTAACACGATACATTTGTTAGATGTTGGTTTCCGCAGTTTGTTCTACAGGGATATTTCAATAAACTATAAGAGGCCTGAGAGTCTAGTAAAGCAAGCGCGATTGGCAAATTCCTTGTATTTTTAGATCCACTTGAGATCTAAGACTTCAAGGGGTCGCATACTACGACGGATCTTGCATACGAAGGAAGCTGCTAAGAGGCACAAACTTTTCCCCGCTCGGGTTTGACGCCTGCACTGTGTTGGGGGAGAAGCTGGGAATACGGTCGCCCACACCCAAATCGTGTGGTACTGCGGGGGTTCCCAGGCGTTCTCACTTTGCGCACGGGTCGACGGGACGTACAGCCAATAGCTGTAATACATAGTATATATATCAATTGAATGATTTAACTATCTAATGGTCTACGTGCTCTTATATAGAGGGTTTATAGGACACGGCCAAATCCCCCGAGTTCTGGGCCACTTTCCGGATGGTGGAGCATGTGTGTCACTAGTGGGACCACAAGGGATTTACTAATTACGGCCGTGGAAAGCCGTAATCCCCGGCCGATCCAAATCCTCAACACACTGTAAGCGCCCTAGTCTTGGCGCTCCCCGCAACACCACTACTTTAGGGAACATCTATTATAATTGAGGCCAATTATCATCAGAGCTGTAGGCGCTCGCCTAAATATACATGCGACATTATATGCCAATAACCCCCTAATGCAGGCCATATGTGCTCCTGTAACTCGAAACAGGTATGTCGCGGTTAGTATGTCGCTCTATCTCTGCGCATCTTTCTCAGGATGCTCTTTTTCATTTCCTTTTTCTTTTCTTTCCAACTACGTTAATTATGGCGATGCGACGCTTCCGTTGTGTTTTTGTGCTTTTTACATCCTTTTTGTTACCTGAAATTGTGCGGGCTGCATGCTATAATCCTGATGGCAGCGAGGTCACCCACCCTGCGTTCCAGCCATGCAACCAGGTCGTTGGACAGTTTGGTATGTGTTGCGGCACGAATTGGACAGGCGGAGTTGTGATGCCAGATAAATGTCAGGAGAATGGGCTTTGCTTAAACTCATTCGAAAATGCGCCACTGTACTGGCGGGGAAGCTGCACCGATCCTACCTGGAAGAGCCCAAATTGCCTAGCTAATCTTTGCGCAAGCGATGGTGTAAGTGCGCCGGCTAGTTGGGATGATGAAGACGGCCATGCTAATTATGATACTAGGATGCTGGTGTAGATGGCAGTGCAGCGGAACAAAATGTTGCCGTGACAGAATGCAGTGATGGGTCCTGGTGTTGCGGTGGCTCAAATAAAGACTGCTGTGACGACGGAACGGGAGTTAAGATTGCGGCTACTCTTGGAAAGGCAATCTCGTCGTCACAGTCCAGTTCTTCGATATCTACCTCATTGCCGTCTTCCACAGCGTCAACTACGTTGTCTGAATCAGACATATCCACGACACCAAGCACATCCCAGCAAACAACCACACTCCCCATTTCGTCACCCACTTTAGGCCCAGCCGGTTTGCCAACCTCGAGCAGTGAACCTACAACGGGAGGCCTTTCAAGTGGCACGAAAGTCGGCGTCGGGGTGGGCGTCGCAGGTTTCCTTCTAGCGATTGGGATACTTGTCACCTGTCTGGTTTGCTTGCGGCGAAGGAGGCGAGTTGACAAGGATACGGACGGGCTTGCAAGCAATGCTCCGCGCTCACGTGCGAGTGTATTTCCATGGGCCCGGCATGAGATGCCTTCCAGCCCGAATGAGAGGCCGCTGCCACCCACCTGGCATGAGGTTGATGGAATGAAATCGCCAACAGAACTCGGTGGAATATCACGGCCAGTGGAGTTACCAGCGGAAAGGTGGAGTAGAGGCATGTAGCGTGTTTGCATTATACTGTAGCATAGCAAGTTCTATAGCGCTGTGTATCTCAGTTTACAATAATGATTTCATGACAGATACCAAAAACAAATTTCGGCGTTGAAAGTGAATACCAAAGCACATACATAGATGGATGCATGCAGTAAGTAGGTTTGCATGTTTCGTTTTATCTACCATTTTAAGGCCGCAGTCTTGTTTTGCCTGACAATAATCCGCCGGGCCCGACCTTCCTCGCCGCTTCTCTCCTCCCCAATCAGATCACTGGGGTAATGAAAAGCACAATACAGACACTTACAACGACAGCCTGCAACCCAAACACGACGCCAACTCCACTCCTCTCAATCCGACTGGGCTGGAAGTATCCAACCGAAAGGCCCCCGCATGTGCGCCACATATTGATAATCGCACTGACGATCGTGGCATAGGCTGGGTACTTCTCGAGGGCAAACGGCGTGATGGCCACAGTCGACGCGATCATTCCCAAGTTCACGAGGATCCATCTAAATGCAAGACCAACCCAGCTCTTCTGAAAGTTGAGTGTGAGCCCATACAGAACCAGGCCTATTGCCATGCTAAATATCGGACCCCAGACGGGGAAGACGAGAAATAGATCCAAGAGTTGAAGAAGTAGCCAAAAACAAATCCGAGCAGGACGCCGATGATTCCGGCCCAGCGCATAGAAGCGTCTTGGACTGCCGTGAGGAGGTAGGGAGGTGGTAGAAGGAATGAGGAAATTGTGACAGTTATGCCGATGGGCCACGTAAAGTTGACCATTGTTGGAAGTCCTATGAGAGTTAGTTAATGGACCTCTGCATCTGTGAAGTTTGGGAATATGGAGGGGAGAAGTCTGTGCAATTATCTAGATCGTCGTCAACTCATTCACTATTTTCCAACAGTCCTACAATGCGGGCCCAACCCCTATCGGCTGGTAAGTGTCTCAAGTATCCACCTCCTTTAATGGTTATCATCTTATTCTTGTAATCTAGGTCGACCGCACGAAGTATCTTCATTACATGTGGGGATCTTCTTCCTACCGATGGCTCAGTCACCTGTCAAGACCCTACAGTCCAGGCCACTATCGGTTATGTCCAAGGTGGCTTCAACACTATAATCGACTTCTCCCTCGCATATGTATCCGCCTTCGAACCGTGGCAAATCCTCTTCCGCTCCAGTACCCATTATAACACCAGTTTATTTACTCGCATTCGCGAACTCAACCGCACGACAAAGTCGCGCCGTTTATGGCAGACTGCTACGCTTTCAGGGCCGTTGGTGCTGAGTGGGGTGGCTCGCATCGTTAAGACTCATCTATCAAAGGCGCTGGGAGATCGCCTGGATGTCACGTATAACATTCTTTTATTCGTGTTATAGGTCAATTAAGTTTCTGGACAGTCATCCCATAGGCTTCAGCCCTCCATTCCACGTCCGCAACCCCTAGACTTCTACAGCTAACAATATTCCAAAGGATCGAGAACTACTGTATCCTTATTGCGACATGAGCACCAATCGCACGTCTCTCCATTCGTATATTCATCGACTCGCGTCACGGCGTGCAGCCTTACGGTTTGCACTCGCGATCAAAAACGGCTAGCCACAGGCAAATTGGCACAGCGAACACAAAGGGTAAGAACGACAACAGTGTTTCCTCGAGACAGATGCACTACGGTATTCAGGACGACTCATTTAATCGACTGGGTAGCGACTTAGAGCTTGCGAGCGTAGGCAGTGAGGATCAGATTATAAAAAAAGGGAGCAGAGAAGAAATCCGAGGTATTCAGGTTAAAAACGATGTAATTATAAGGGTAGATGATGACACGAATCTGGACGACGGGAGGAATCCCCAGGGGTGGAGTAGCGTAAATGTGAGGGGAGGGAGGTAGATGGATGAGGATTGGCATCAATACTGTTTTTAATAACAAAGTCCATCGATCAAGAGTCATAGCAACTTCCAAGTCAGGTTTTGATAGATAAACCGTGACCTTAACCGTCGGTTCGGATGGTTATATTTAACAGGACTTTCTGTCCGCAATACACTCACAGATTGATAATACAAAAACTTGAAAGTTAAATATACAGCCACGCCGTATATATGATAATCCCCACGAATATGACACTATTGATGCTCGTCACCGAACGTCTCCTTGCTTGTTTTTTATGTACCTACCGGTAGAGTATATATGTAAGCAAAGACGCACGTCCCACAAATAGAAACTTGGCTACAATGGCATGGCTCGAGCTCTCGGAAGGACCCATGCGGTGCGGGCTCGCCCGCTTTAATCCCAACTTCGACAGCACATCTGAGACTGCACGATGGAGCTAATTCTATTTTTCCGAATACAGTAGTAACTCCTTTAACACCCCGATATCTTTCTTTTTCTGCCGACCAATCTCCCAACGTGGATATTATTCTGTATCTGGCATTTCAGCTTCTGCTTCAACAGAGCTGAAGTTCCCTTTTCAGTATGATTGCCGACGGGGTTCATTGCGATCGGCCCCGAAAATCGCTTGTACTGTCTTAGCCGGTACCCTCTATTTAGTGCTGCGCGCATCTTGCCCCTACAGATGTTAGCTTCCATCGCTGATCATTTTTTATAGGGATGCTGCCTCTGGGACAACGTTCTGACAAGGTTCTGACAGCGGACGTCAGATATAGCCAGAGTCGCCGTCTCAGAAATCAAGCAGGTGACCGCGCAAACTACCAACTTGTAAACTATCTGTATGACCGAGGAAGCATTTTATTTGTGCGGCCTTACTACCATGCTTCGCTGCTACCATGTTGATCCCCAGATGGCTAATCACGAGAGGTTCTGTATCACCGTCGCCAAGTTACTACGCTGTTCGCCTAGTCACCCCGGGGTGCGATCTTCAGGTTACAGCCAGCCACTTGCACACAGATATGATCGCTCGACAGGTATGTAACAACCACTCATTGGCCACAGCTGTTTTCAGCGGGACGAACCCTCGTGCCGATGATAATGAACCGTTCTCACTTACCAGAACCGGACGTCCACCAGAGCCCTTACTCAAGTGCCGAATCTCCACCTGCACATCATTAAAATCATAGTCTCCGACCTCAACTCTTTTTCCTCTTCTTTTTTTTTTTATAGTCCGTTGCTCCAGAATCCTTTTTCATCCGTTTCTCGTTTTCGTTTGTTCATTTGCTCACAGGCCGTGAGATTTGAAGTTATGAGTCGAAGTTTACTGCCGAGATTAGTAGATAAATACCTCGGGGGAGGCACGTCTCCTCAGCAGGACATGGAGAATGGCATATCGCACACGGGTAACACTGCCCGCCCTCTGCCCGCCCATGCTGGCTACGACGGACGGCAAGATTATGCGACCGACGAACGGCTATTTCTTTTCCGACATCTCACTGGTATTACTACCCACCCGTCTATGATTAAGTCGCGAGCAGCGCCAAATCTCGGGATATACACTCGCGTCGTGGATAACGAGGCAAAGGCGAAGAAAGGCCACAAATACTACTCGTGGTTGATCAATGGATGTCTTGGGATTCAGGTCATTGTAGCTGCAGCTCTGACCGCACTGGGCGCAGCTGGCGCCAATCATACAGCTATTACCGCGTTCGGAGCCATCAACACAGTGATCGCAGGCGTCCTAACCTTTCTCAAGGGATCAGGACTCCCAAACCGACTCAAATATTACCACACGGAATGGAAGCAGATCCGCGAGTTTATTGAGCAGCGAGAACGCGACCTCAGCCGCCCTGGATGCGACCTCGATGTTTTTGCTGTCATCGATATTATTGAGAAGATGTACGCGGATGTCAAGGATGATTTGGAAGCAAGCACCCCCGATCGTTTTGCTGGATTTGGAACTTCAAAGAAACAAGCCGAGACCTCTGCCAAAAACTCGGCTTTTGATCTTCCGCGGGTTGAAGCTGGCGGATTGGGCGAGAAGATCAAAAGCTTCCAGTCAGGCTTCGCCAGCCACGCAAACACTGATGAGATAAAAGAAAAATTTGCCGGGCACAGCTCCGAATTGGGAAATCATGCATCTGAAGGTATAAAGGGAAGGTTCAAGGAATTTGAGGCAGGTCTTGCGGATAGGGCAAAAGATATGGTTATGAGTGGAATCGGACACAAGCATGAAGGGGTCCAAGGGACGACAAGAGGACTGCAGACCCCGACAGTAACTTTGAATGCACAAGCTGGTCATACGGAGTCATCTCACCACAATATCGGAGACACATTAAAGGATCTCGTTGCAGACATTACACACAAGTCGAAGATGGCGCACGAGGTGGTGCGGGATTTGGAAGCTCAGCGGGACAGTCTCGCTACTTCGGCTGCAAGGGAAGCAAAGGGGGCAACGACACGGGCAGAGAATGCGGTGAATAATAGGTCAGAGGGGGTAATCAATATCTCCCTCCAGGGAGATGATGGGACGAAGCATGCCGCTGATGTCAAGTCCTCATAACATTTATAATAATAATTAATACTATACGGATATCCAGAGAGGTCAACCTTGCTTCATATATTGATAAATCAAATTCAAGTTTGTTATATTTAAGCCATAGAGAGGATGTTGATTTCTCGGTATCTAACAAACACCGATATTATATACCGAATCTAGATCCTTTGGAATAACCCCTGCTTTGACGGCGGCTATAACAATTAGCATTTGGCATCAATAATATTAGAAAATACTAACCTTGGTAATCCCATCGGTAGTCACCAAGCTCCGTTTTCCACGACCAGAATGTCCAGCCCTGCTGCTTCTCATACGAAATAATCTGCGCTGCAAACCACCTCTTGTAGAAATCCTGCTGGGTGTTTGGGTGCCACCCTGAGGTCCACTGTACATCATCAGGCACGCTTAAGCTCCATTCCCCAACAATGGTTGGTGTGTTGCCGCCACGGTCATCATTGCAGGACGTGGAGATGTAATTGCTCTGAGATACATCGCCAATAGACGCCCATTTCAGATATCGGTGGTCATCGTATGCCGCAAACCAATTATCAGTGAGATACTGGGTTGGGTCTCCTGAACCCCACTTCTCGTTCATCATTTGAATGTGAAGGAGGTCGTTGGCACCAACACCAAGCTTACTTTCGGCCGCACGGATTCGCTGTGATGAATTAGCAGGCAATGAAAAAACCTAAACCGATCACTTACTGAGAATGCGTCAGGGTAGTAAGTAGATCTCATAGTCCCAACATTGCCGGAATTTTGAATAGGCTCGTTGACGAGCTCCAACATGCCGACGTTCCGGTAGTTGTTGTCAGTATGGATGAGATCCGCCATCCATTCGAGGAACTTTAGCGCGCGCTCAAACTGATAGTCGACGTAAAAGCCAGCCACTGGCGCGTCCTAACATACAATTAACTCAGTTGCACTTTACTTGACACCAAATGTTACTTACCTGCCCAGTAAACGCATTGTGTGGTTGCTGTGCTCCAGGGGCGCCGTGCAGGTCCATAATGATGTACAATCCCAGATCACTCGCCCAGCCGCAAAGTCTTGTCAGGTAGGTGAGGGCACCCTGAGGGAAGTGCTCGCTGTCGGCATAGACTAAATCTTCTTTCATCCAGTAGCCCACGGGAATTCTGATAGTGTTGATTCCGTAACTAACCATTTCCTGGAGGTCGGCTTGAGTAACCCAGGTGTCCCAATGGTTCTTGAACGCCCTGTTTGCGGCTTCCTGTCCAAGTTTCAGGACACAGTCAAACTCGGACTTCTTATCGCTACATCCCATTTGGGCCCATGAATCTGACATCATCCAAGGCTCAACTACGAATAGAGACCCTACATTCACGCCACGTATTTTTCCGCCTGGCAGCCAGCGCTTGCCGCTTGCATCAGATGAGGTGCGATTGAAAAGATCGACATTGTCCGAGGAGATGATGGCTTTGTCTTCTCCAGGGAACCATGCGGCGGCCAACGCGCTGTAGGACAGGACGGCAAGGGTTTTGAAGTGCATTTTGGCCTCCGATTTGTAAAAGACTCAGGGATGACTCCAAAAAGGAAATAGGAAGAGTGTGCCACTTAACTATATATACATATATGAACGCACCAGTTCGGCTGTCGTGCCGGGAAGGTTAATGAAACAACGAATCTTTGAAGTCGAATTGGCATATGCGTCTTGATAATTAAACGGCCCTTCCTCGGAAGCTATATAACCTTTCTTTCCGCACCTTCCATTGCCGTCCAAACCGCATAATAAGCGCATTGAACTCTAATTGAAGGTGCTCCTAGTGAATAATAGCCTAATCCATACCCCGCCATAGCCAAGAATATGGGGTGCACGTGGGTATTCCGGCAAGTTCAGGTGGGTGGGCAGATCGACACGTCAACAGCGACGGGCGTGGGGTCACCGAAGCCGCCTATGCTCTGAAAAAGCTACCGCGACAAGTCAGTCCTTAGAACACCTGGAACGAGAAGTGAGCATCGACAGCTTGTCCATGTTTGAGCCCGTGCATTCGGAATTTAGCCAGCAACATGAGAATCCCATCCGGCAAATCAAGTTCCCCGATGCTGTCTTCTCCGATGGAGTTATGCGTTTGTAAAGCAAAGGCAATCTCGGCCAGCAATAAGCTTAAGCAACGACCAAACAGCCGGTGTTAATATCGGTACTACCGAGTGGATGTCTTATTAGAGCTTCCTTGGCACTGTTTCGACAGCTGCCTTTTTCGGACGTCCGCGCGGAGTCTCGGAAGCAAGCTTCATTTATATCGTTGCCGTGGGAGGTGAAGAATGGTCCAAAATCTGTAGAAACTTAGACCCTCAACCCCTCGCATCGTACAGTAATCTCAAAGTTTGTATCATCCTGTTTAAATAATATGAAGCATGGCAATCTGTACGGAAAGTTGTTTGTGTTGATCCCTCAAGGAGGTCTGTGTGGTCTGTGGTTATTTATCGGAAATTCATTTTGCCGATTTCCCCTGACGATAAATGGCTACCTTCCTCCTCCGAGCTCAACGACATACTCATTCGTATTGACCTTGCTTTTTCTTGTTGGTCTGTGCTAGTTTGTGCTTTTTCGTAATAACTTTTCTTCTTCGCATCTGGAGCATATCCGGTTGTCTTGGCTTCGTACTGTGTCGTCTTAAATATGGAAGGTGCTCTTACCTGTCACTAAATCTCACCAGATTTGAATGTGGGATTTACAGCCGTACAGGCTCTCTGGACTGAGATCCCATCGAACCCTCTGGCTACAACCCCAGATCTTTGGAAACTCAGATTATTGGTGGATGAATAGGTTTTCTCGTTCTTGATGACACCATGGGAATTTTCTGCAATACCAACGCACTGGGAGTGGCCAATGTTGTAGTCATACCTTTGACGACGTATTTTAGCGGAAACGTGGATGTCATGGGTGATAGTCTTTCTAAACCCGTCATCGGCAAGGTATCCCGGCCTGAAGTATACATTGGCCGTGTCCTACAGCAACGGTGAGTTAGAAGATGATACGGCCGTTCTTGGAAGAAACAGCAGACTAGTTGTCTCGCTCTGCCATCTTCAACAGCACCGCACGTCTAGTTGAATACCTGAACACGAAGGTGAAAGGCTCCAAGAACTGCGCCTATCGACTCAGCTTACTACCCGACCATGCAGAGCTCTCTCCCAAACTATCAGGGGTGGTCAGGGGTGGATGCGTAGACCCGTAGCTGATATGGCGGCCACTTCGGCATGGAGCCCAACACCAAGCAGCACGCGAAACAGCAGACGCGGTGGAGGTGAAAGGAGAGTAGAGAAACATTGAACGGAGGATAAGTGCAGTTGCAGTGCAGCAAAGTAATTATTGCGACGGTAATATGAGTATTTGAAGGATCGAAATTGACAGTGATGATAACGTATCCTGCACTTTGATGCATCAGAAACCCGGACCCTGGATCTGAACCCTGGATGATCTGAACAGTAGCACAGTAGATCTTAAAACCCCTTTCCTGGAGTTGTCTTACCTTGCCCACCTGCATGACAAGAACTATAATGTACAGAGTGACAGCCGCGTCCCAACGAGTCGTCAAGTCGTCGAGCCGTATAGTTAGCAAGCCGTCGGCTTCATCTTTGTCCGTTGCCGAAAGCTGTCAGAGAGATGCAAAATATCCAAGAAAGTTCCAAGAACCCCAAGGGTCATTGGGGTCATTAGCTCTGATCAGATGACAACAAGCTAGAGACACGGGCCGGGTCACCACCGGGTCACCACCACGGCCGACGCGACAACCCGTGATGTTGGTGATGTGGATGATCCGTATGATATGAACGATGTGAATGGTAGGAAGGCGGGAGCCTTGAACGACTGTACTCGTGCTCCAACCTTTGACGCGTTGGTGGTTGTCCAGCTTGTCCAGGCTTCATACCGGCGCATCAGGCGCTACTGCTGTCAGGTACTTCCATTAACCTGCTGTTTGCTGCGTCGGGGAGGTACCTTGCATGTGGTTGCTGACTGTACTGCACATCTCATGGCGATCGCGGGGCTGGATGGGCTGAAGCGCTCACGTTCAGCCTCTCACGGCACTGGGAAATGACGGTGATGGAGGGTCGCGCCCAGCTAAATGGGGAAGTATCGCAAAGGCGCGTGCGATTCCATCGAGGCGCATGGCGATGCCTTGCCTTGCTCGCCGCCTTGGCTGGCCATCCCGGCCAACATCGTTATAACCATCTCCCCCTCTCTCCTTCTTCTCGTTTTGTCTTTCTGTTGTCTCCCCTCTCGCTCCAAGACTGTCACAAGTATACCTCTCGAGCTCAACCTACTCGCATGCGATTTATACCACTGTTTGCGCTCGCTCTCTAGTAAAACGCCCCGCGGTTTCAGCGATTCCAGCATCCGAGAAATATACCAGAATCTCGTGAATCCGGTTTCGCGCGCCGACCTGACATAGAAAGCATCATGTCGCGCTTCATCCAAAAAGCTGCCACGATTCTCGAGGCGAAACTCGATCCCAAACCCGCACCCGTACCCGCGGCTCCAGCCCGACACGAATCAGACCTGGAGCACCGCACACGAAAGGCGCGCAAGTTCGAGGAAACAGAGGCAAAGCTTCCCAACATCAGGAATAGCCCTGCCCCAGACGAGCGCCCTACAATAACCACAAACATTCTCTCGTACCTCGGCTCATGGAACCCTCGCCCACACCCAATCACCTCAAATGATACCGTGTGGTTGTTTGATAACACCGCGTATCGAAACCCGACCACAAACAACTGGGAGGCGGAGGTGATCGCCGCGGTTTTCGACAAGGAAACCGGTGTCAAGGTGAGCTTAGTGGTGGCCGATATTGCGGAGAAGCTGGGACTGGGACATGGCGACGAGGCAGAGGCAAGGATCAAGGAGCGCTTGATGCCATTCATGCAGTCTGTCTTGCCGGGGCGTGTGGTGAATGTGGACTTTGGGCGTCGCGCACAGCTCAAGTTAGGCCCTGGGGGGCGGAACGGCATCAGCAGCGATGTGCGACCGCTCCCGCGTCACAAGGACGGTGATGTGGTGACTGGTGTTGCAAGGGTTCCCAGAGGTACAAATGGGATTCTGGAGATGAATACAGTGTACGCGGAGCCAGATGGATGGGCCGTCATATCTGGTAGGTTACAGAGTCCATGGTGAAACTTGCGCCGACTAACTGAGTCTCCCAGATGTTGATGATACGATCAAAGTCACACAAACTGGCGACCCGATCGGTATTCTGCGAAGCACATTCGCCGCCGACGCAGCTCCCGTCCCTGGAATGCAACTGTTATATAAATACATCCAAACCGTCTTGACCAAATCCGCGCCCTGGTTTTATCTCTCCGCTTCGCCCTACAACTTATACGCCTTCCTCCACGAGTTCATCCATGAATACTTCCCCCAAGGCACCCTTATCCTCCGCGATGCCAGCTGGAGGAACCTAGCAGGCCTGCTCACGAGTTTGACGCAGGCTACCCAGGAATACAAGTTTGATCGCATGGAGAAGGTCCACTCATGGCTGCCACGCCGCAAGATGATTTTCATTGGCGATTCCACTCAGTCCGACCCCGAAGCCTACGGCGAAATGCAAGTCCACCACCACCCATCCCTATCGCCTTCTCTGCTAATATTCTTTTCAGATACCGAAAGCATCCCGGCTGGGTAAAGCTGATTCTAATCCGCCGCGTCGAAAACATCGCCGAAGTGGGACTTGAAGAGAAGAACGACGCGTCTCGCTTCGAGGCAGCATTCAAGGACGTCCCAAAGAGCGTGTGGCATGTGTACAGCGATGCAGAGGAGTGCTATAAGTATATTGATGAAGTTGTTAGTGCCAACGCTGGAAAGGCTTGATTTTATGATTTTATGATTTTATGATACTCTACGTCTACGACACGTAAATTGGAATGGGACCACGCTAATTGTCATATTTACAAATTCTCTCACAATGTTGGCGAAGCTATAGAGCGCGGTTACTTTTATGATGTGTCCAGTTATTCATTCCATCAGGCAATAAAGTTTATACCTTACCTAATTTGGTTCGGTGAAGGTCTCCAATAAAATGCGAATCGTGCTGCCTCGTGCTGCCTGACACTATCCGCATGGTTCTATTCGATCTGAGGCTACAGCCCGCCATACTTTTCTACCCTTGGCATCGATTTCTAGTCCGTGCTATCACTTTCTACCTTCCAAGTGTCGTACATACAAGCTTTTCCAAGTCATAAAGCCCAGTAAATACTAAATCCATGCATGTTGCATCTCCACAAGCATATTGAACCCTGCAATGTATGAACAAACCCTTGATCAAAGCTGGACACTCGGCGCTTGGCAATCCATAGTCACATACAAATATCACGCAAAGCCATAGTCACAGTTTTCAAGTTTTAAGAAAATTTTATTGGTTGTATGGACCTATCTGCCCCGATCTGAAAAACAAAACAACGGATGAAAGTCCACGCATGGGGAAGGACGGCAGATATCCGACCTATCTAGTCAACACCATCAACTCCACCACCAAGGCTAGAGCTACTTCTGTTGCTTGCCGAAAGAAGTTCTCGTGTTGTCCCCGTACAATTGATTACAGCGCCCAAGGAAAGAAATTGTCCGTAATAAGCAAGCAAGTGGGCACTGACTCTCTGGCAAGAAAAGGCCAAAGTGGAAGTGATCCAAGAGCTGCGGCTCCAACGCCAGCCGGAAAGAATTTCATGGCCGACAATAGAGCTAGAAGTGAAATATAACGCCAGCAAGCTGACAAAATATGCCGAAAGGTTAGATATACCACATGCCGTATAAGAAGGCCTGGGTCAGTGCTTTGAATCTTACTGGCTGCGGTTGCTCTCTCCAATACTTCCCAATTACCTCATTCTCCACCATCTGGTATTGTGTGGATGGCGACTTTCCAGACGAGCGCTTGGCGGTCAACCCACCCTCTGACGCGTTCTCCAGTCTCAAATCGCTCTCCAGCTTGGCTGCCTGTCTCCTCTCCATAGCCTTTTGACCGCCACGGGGCTCGTCAACGATTGGTACGTTCTCATGAGAGCGGGCTCTGTTGGAGGCTAAGTGTGCATAATAAACAGCTGGGTGGATGGAAACAGGTGTCGTAGATCTCATATATTGGTATGAGTGGGCGTAGATCATCTCCTGAAGCTGGCCCGGCTTATGTTTGACCTCATCGAGAATGACATGGTAATGAACTGGTCTGGCAGTTCCCTTGATTGCCTTGTGGGAATTGAGGTAAAAATCGTACTGGAATGGATGGGTGATATCGTGCTCAACCAGGACTCCTGGCAAAGGATTGAAGTCCTTGTCTTTGCACTGATCTTCGTTTCTTGGCAAGAAACGGATGTGGTGGCGCTTCGAAGCAATAACCACAACAAATTTGGTCTGTTTGAACTGTGGGTTCACAACTTCCAGCATGTCCTTGAGCCATTTGACCTCGTCGTTGAGCACTTGTAGGTACTGGCCCTCAGAAACACCATCACGCATGTAGTAGATGTGAGATGGAACTTTCTTTTGGCCGTTGATAGTTCCCACAGTCTCCAACCACCAGTTAATCATTGCCTTGACTTTCTTGTCCCAAACATGCTTTTGGATCATCTCCTTATTGAAGCCATTGACTTCACATGCCGCTGCGTATCTACAGCAGTCGCTGTCAAGAGACATGGTAACAGCTGCAAAGGACGGCTGTTCTGAGCCTGGTGCTGGGTGGCTCACGTCAGCGCCAATCATCATCACAAGGTTCTTTGCTGTCTGTCCTGGAGTATTGAAGTAGGTAGGCTCCTTCGTATTGGCCTTGCAAGCCCTGCTGGTCGTGCCACCTAGCTTAGCATTAAGCTTCATGATGACATTCTTGCAATACTTGGGGTTGTTCTTCTCAATGTGCCCCTTCACCATGACTTGCGACACTAGAGCGTATTTGCAGTCCATGTGCTTCTTGATCCTATCGTACGTCCAAGAATTCTTATCTGGGACAATGAACAACACAATCTGGGGAATATTCTCCGGAGTGGAAGCAAGTGGTGCCAGAAGTCTGTCGATTTGTGACTCAATATTGTCATTGTTGAACAAGAACTTCCTTGGGTCTGGGATAGAACCCTTGTGGCCGAGTGCCATGTATTGCTGCTTGAAAGTAGCGATAAACTCGTCCCATCTTGGCTCGGTAACAATTGGCCTTCCGTTTCTATCCGCAGCCATAAAAACGGCCCAGTTCTTCAAAGGCTTCGCTGGAACTTGAAGCAACTGGCTTCTATCGAGGGTCCAGAACCCAGCAAACCCTGGCTTCACAACTGCCTTCTGTGAGGTTTTCCCGAAGTGGATATCCGGGGGTTGCAATTGCTTGGCAGTAGTAATGGTGGGTGTACTCTCAATCTTGATGCCGTAGTGGCTGAGGTATGGATCTTTGTCCCAGCTCAGCAAGTCAACTCCCTTTCTAATAGACTCCAGGCGCTGGTTTGGTGGGACGACAGCAAAGTTGATCATATCCGCAGTCTGCTTGGGATCCAACTTGAACATGTAGCGCTGATCCGGTGCAATGGTGCAGAGTTCCATTGGAAAGATTCCACCTTTCACTGTCTGCACGAGTGGCAGCTTCCAGTACTGGAGAGTAACATTGTACGTCTTCTCAAAGTAATCATAAATCGTAATCTCCTTTGCAGCAGCGTTGGGGTTTTGCGGATCCTTCTTCTCAAAGGTGACTGCTTTGGCATGGCCACCCCATGAGCCGTACTGATCTGGAGAAAAGACGAAGTTCTTGACCTGATATACTCGTTCATTTTGCTCCTTTCCGCGGTGCTTGACATGGAATCGAAGTTTGTGGAGCTTTCGGAGCTCCTTGAAATCCCTCGACATGATGTGGTACTGGGCACCGGAGCTGGTCTTTTTGCCGTTCACGGCGACAGGTCTCAAGCCCTCCGAGAATTGATCCCAGTTCAAGCCAGTGTTTCGCTCGTAAGTCAAGTTGCGGGCTGCTTGACTGAGAAGTTGTGGCACCCAAAATGTTCCGTTGGCAACGTCAACATTGACACCGAGACCTGTGCTCAGGGCTCCAGGAGTGCTGGGAGATTCACAAAGGCGGATGGATGAATAGACACCCTTTTGAGCTTCGATAAGTGAGGCCAAGCCATTAAGAACCTGCCTGTGAGTGCCTCTCGGAAAGAAAGAGCGCTTGACTTGAATGAAGTTTTCCGATGGCCATTGGCGAAGGCAGTGGTCCAAGAAGTTGATTGCCATGAGAACGGTATTGTCAAACTCCATGCCCTTGAACAGATAGGCGCGAATGACTCCCATGGGAATCTCTGTCGTACACTTGATGGTGACAAAAGTGATGTCTGGTTTCGCGACGCCATTGATGACTCGGGGCTGTCTACCTTTCAACTCATCCAGGTTCACGGTGATCTTTTTCTCAAAGTTCATCTTCTTGGTTGGTTTGTCACACCATGCGATTTTGTTCCCATCCCAGAGCCAATATTTCGCATGACCGGCCAAGAAATCTTGGACAGGCTTGCTGTTCCAGACAACCTTGAGGAGACCACGATTCTCGGCTCCAGATCCAATCTTTACCTGGTATGGGGTTAATGTAAATAGCTTCAGTTGAGAGTGAGGTTAACGTACATCATACTGCCAGACTGACTTGTCTGACCACTCAGAAATTCGGAACTGGTTCACTCTGAGTGTGACACTCTTTGCTCCGGGGTCGGCATTGTAGCTTGGTCGAGGCGGGAGGACTGGTGGGAACTCGAACTGTTTGACGTTAGACTCACGGTTGTACGTCCAAAGATGACCTGGCTCCATGATGAAGTCGAGTTGAATAAAGATAAATCGGATAAGAATGAAGCAAAGGATACCGATAAATGAATATGCGGTGGGGTGGTAGTGATATCACAGAGTGATACCACAAGTTAATGATGATGTGTATAGAAATGTATGAAAAGATGAAAGTGCTGCGTGGATGCAAGGATGTGAAGATATTTATGTATAACTTCAAAGAATTTGAGGAAGCTTGGTCAAGTTGTGATATGTAGGAAGGAAGGAGGAAGAAGGTCCGAAGTCAAGAATATATATCCTTGGTTTTGCCGGGTAGTTGCCCGGATGTCGAATCGAGACTTCAATTCGGTAGCATGACAGGGCAATATACGCCTACATTCGGCAGTAGAGGATGGAAATGGCGCTTGCCAGTTCCCAAGTCCCACATGATGCATGTGTGATGCTTCCCCGAGTGGCATGCGCGTCTGGGTGACTGGGAAACGGGTATGAAAGACCATTTCATGTATGGCAAACAACCCAAAAGAAAACACCGAGGGCTCGCGTGGCAATGGGTGCAGTACGGAATAACGATAGAAACAGTTTGTGTATGATGATTCTGAAAACAAATCGAGAGCAGGTACAGATCAGAATATAGAAATAAAAATTGAAAACACACCGTTCCATCTCCTAGAACAGTCCATTGGACAGGAAGCTCGACTCGACCACGAAGGGGACGCTCTGGAAATGCCATTGACATCTTGCGGAGGTATTTGTCGGGCGACAAACATATAGTTCTGTGGCATTTGTTAGAACAGTTCAGAGGATGATGTGACAGCCTGATATTGAAAGATTGTATTCCTTTAGCTGTAAAGACCAATGCACATCAAGTGCTGCTTCCTGACTATGGCTTGGAATGGAAACTAACTTGGACCAGATCAAAATAAGAGTTGCATTCTCAGATTGAAGGCGTGCGTGTTACGAGAGTTGGGGCTGTGCTGAAATCACCTGAACCATCAATTGAATTAGCATATACTGTCATGAGCATGTGAGTTCCAAGAATGCTGACCTTACAACTGCTCAGCTTGGAACTATAGCGTGTTAGTGTTTGGATTATTGTTTGGGTTGTTGTTTAGGTTATTGTGTGAGCTGTTGTGGAGGTTGTTGTAGATTGCTACAGTAACAAACCAGCACGCGTATCGACACAGAAATGAGGTTTGAAGCAGGCAAAGGAGGTTTGGAAGGTTTATCTTGCCTGAGCTTTGTAAATGCGGTGATGAAGGGTGATTGTTGGTCAAATTTGAGCCTCAGAGGCAAAGGATAAAGGGCAAAGAGGGATTGTGGGCAGGAGGAAAGGAAGCTGTAGAAGAAAAGGATGGTGGACAAAGGGGGCCAACAAGGAGAGTTGGTCTCAACGGCGCTAAGATATTAGCGCCGTTTTCTTGTTATTCTCATCTAGTTGATGAGGGAGCCTGGGGATAACAAGGAAGGAAGGAAGGACGGGAGTGTGACGACGGGGGTGCAGCAGCGTGGCTGCTAAATCTGGAACTGAGGCGTCAAATAACTGAGATATTGCAAGATAATAATATCTCATCAGAGGGTAAGAAGAGTCTCCGAATAGGACTTGAGTTCTAGAAAATAGATGAGAGTAAATGATTGGAAGCACCTGCCTTCTATTACCAGCCAGTCAGACTCGTGACTTTCGTCTGTTCTTGTTAATGCGTTGGGCTTGTGATGCCAACAAATATGAAAATAAACCAACCACGGGACTAAAGTGAACACAATTGTCTTTGAGTAGTCGAGAGGTTCTTCTCATATCTAAGAGTCTGTCATGTAAGCATTTCTTGAAAAGTGGCACTATTCCATAAGAGACCATCACAAATGAAGCAACAAAAAAACGAACAATACCAGGGTTGCTAATTTTATTTCATTATGCGAACCACTAATGCACCATTCCTAGATAACTCCACGCTGGCCATCTTCAGTCCCATATCTCCATCATATGATACAAATCCACAGATTGTCTGCACCCTCATTCACTGTAAATCCTTTCAACATACAAGCCCTGTCCCTCGTCAATAATATCTTGGCACTTGGTCTCGCGACGCCTTCCAAGTGCTATAATCTGGAATGGGTGTCTTGTCCAGCAGTCGTACCATAGCTTCTGCGTTGAACAGCGTGGCATTATATGTCTCTGCCCGCGGGATTATGCTGAGCAGGAATGTGATATCCCTTGGAATCATGAACTGTGCCGGTCCGTTGGATTGCCACTGTTGAACACCGCCATGGGTCTGCTGCATCCTCTTCTGCTGGTCCAGTCGGCGACCTGCAGCTCCTTTCAGGGGTGACTCGCCACGAACGAGTTTCCTTGGGCGGCCAGACTCATTGTCAGATTCTTCACCTCCAAGCGGGCGCTTTGGAGAGTTCGTTGGCTGTAAATACGCCGGTATTGGGTTGACCTCCTGTCGAGGCTGTGGACGGGGACTAATCTCCCTGTACTGTGGCCTTGGGCTCGGCTGCACCGAAATCGGCTCTTCAATAGACTGCATGATAGACTTTGGGCGCATCTGTGCCAGTGGTGAGATGATCAGGCGGACAACAGTAGGATCGAATCTTTCAGACGAATATCGTGATGAGAACCTTGCGAGTCTCTGGTCTTCTGGGAACAAATCCGCCATTCGCTGCTCAAGTCTGTTGATTTGAGAAAGTTCGCCATATTCCGACTCGTACTTGTGGAAAAACACATAAAGTGGCTTGGCTTTTGCAACATTTTCGGGTTTCTGCGTGAGTCGGTTTACAGATGTCTCGAAGACAGCTCTGGCATCTGCGAGTTGTTAGATTAGGCCGAAAGACATACTTTCTCGTGTATACATACTTGTAGTGTCGCCTATCGACAACAGGTGTTTGAGGTATTCCAATATAAATACTTCATCTTCCGGAAACAACTTTGCGCCTTTCTCGAATATCTTTGTTCCAGCCGGATCTTTGTATACATTGTGCTCAATTAAAGCACTCGCAATGTACACATCGCTCAAAATCTTTCCTCTGGCACGGGCATCACTCAGAATCTGGCGCGAACCACCAACAGGAGCATTAACTTTGCCTTTACCCTGTACTCTTCGCATAGCTCTCATGAGAGCAATCCATGCAAATGACAACGTTCGTTGTGTCAGTTCCGACTGCATGTGATATCCTTGTTTCACAACCTTCAGTTGGTTGTCTCGTGCGGATTCCTTTGCCTCCTTCAGCAACCTGCCGGTATCATCCTCGTCATCATCCACCCGGTCCAAGGTAGGGTTGGCGGATGAATCCAACATTGCAAACTCCTGGATTCTAGCCAACTCTGCATTTTCGCGAGTTTTCAGCTTCTTTATTAAACCATACAACGCGTCAAGAAGTGTATTGTATGGAGCCCTGACGGCAGCCCCTCTGCTGGCAAGGCCTTCCTCCCCTTCCTCCATGGGTAACACCGTCTCCAAGCGATCAGCTTGCTTAAAAGCCAGGAGGCAGCTCTCTGGGTTTGCCGCAATCCCTTGGCTTAAGAAGTCGTTGCCTTCTTTCTCCATGCCATTACTGAAGGACCATTCTGCGGCTTCAACCCACATCTCTGGCCAGAACCTCAATGCCATAACCGCGTGTTTGTAAACGTAAACGACTCTCTGTTTGTAGGCTTGAATATCTTCATCTCGGAAGACCAGCGGATCGTCTTGTTCCCAGTTGATCCACTGCCTCCAAAAGCCAACCTGCTCCAAGTACTCCTTGTCCCCTTCAAATCCAAGTGCGGGAGGAAGGCGTGGAAGATTTGTACGAACAAGACCGCGTGTAATATTTTCCATCGCAGTGTTTGCGCTTCTTGCTGTCATGTACGATGGAGACTTTTCCTGAAGGAATTTCCGACCCTGTATCCATGTTAGCTGCGATTACTAACCATTTAATAGACTTGGACGCACGGTAATCTTGTTCAAACTCATTTCAAACTGGTCGTACTCTTTCCATAGAGCATTTACGTTAGACATTGGGACACAAACGGCACGTTGATAAGCTTTGCGCATTTGATCCATTTTTTGCTGGTCCTGCCAGCTACTTCCTCCTATCTGTCCAGGAGCGCTGCGGATGAATTGAATATATTCTTGCCAGATTTTGCCAGAGTCTCTATCAATGCCAACGTTTGCCAACACAAAATCATATGCCTGTGATATTGTCGCCCGTGCAGATCCAGTAACGTCGTTGGTAAGGTCATTGCGGCGTCGAATATAATTGAGGTAGACGGACCATAGCTGGACATGGGGTACTGTGAGTAGCGACTTGCCAAAGATCTGCTCCGCCGCAAAGAAGTTATCAATGCCCAGCTCCATTTCGGCATAAGCGACCCAAATATCAGCCTAGCATGGATGTTAGCGGAAGTTTCTACGGATATAAGAAGCTGGGGAGTGGAGTTCATACTGCCATAGGGAACACTTTGAAAAATCGGTCGTAGACAACCCGAGCATCATCCAGCTTGTTGCGGTTTCGGTGTTCTGTGATGAGTGATAGCCAGGCATCCAAGTCCCCCCTTGGATCTTCCTTGATTCGATCCTCTAAGATACCTACTCTATCATGGGGAAGTCTTGCCTTTGGCAAGCTAGCAGCTGCGGTTGGTGCTGTGACAGTTGCTGAGGCGTTGGGGGTAGAAGTTTGATTGGAGACACCAGCGCTAGTTTGTTCACCATCACCTAGAGCGTTAGGAGTCTCCATGATTGGAACAGGGGTTTGATCTGCAGAGTCTTGAGGCACAGCTTCGAGGTGTAAAGGAGATCTTGACACGGAGCGAGTTGGACCACTGGTCGGGGGCTGGAGAAGTGCAGTCGACTTTGACGTCGCAATCTCAACATCATCTTCGTCGTCAGAGTCATCCGCCAGGAACCCACCAATCGTCTTGGGCTTTCGCGCCGGAGATGCTCTGGATGGAGGCCCCGTGCCAGCTAGACTTGTGGTGGTGTGACTTGGAACTGGATTGGCTGATTCCGGATTATATTCTTCGCCATCAGACAGAGCATCAGATGGGGATAAAGCACGAAGGACTTGATCATCGGAGAAATCTTTTTCTTCTTCTTTCACAGGTTGGTCGCTATTTTCTGTATTTGTAGCACCAACATCCTCTCCTGTATCATCTGTGCCTTGTCCCCATGAAGCGCTCTCTTGCCCGCTCTGCATCTGATGCAAGAGCGCAATCTCCGCATCTTCCTCCGCCATACTTTCAGCGTGCCAATTAAAAAGTGTCCTTGAAAGGGTATATTGAATGATGCGGTGTGTGGTTAGCGACCTATTGTTCATTAGCTGATATGGTCTCGGCGTGGAGGGAGATGAAACCATACAGGAGATTGGCAGCTAGAAACGCGTAATAATGGCAGCAGTCATCGCAAATTGATCTTGCCGCAAGACTCTGTTCACTAATTCGACTTAGATTAAGACCGAATAGATTCGCTGTTTCAGTCTCGAAGGTGTGACGATGATATCGTCAAAGAGTTGTCGCGAAGCAATTTGACGTCGCAACGTTCATTTCCAATTCAATGACAGCTGCTGACTCAGCATTGAGAGGCTCAAATCATATTAGCCAATCAAATGCTCCCAATGCAAATGCACCCGCGACAAAGCACCACCAAAGCTTTTTACGAGTAAACAGAAGAGAACGTACGTTGCAATATGGCACTCTACGGATGGATTTACCAGGTGTCTATGCTAGGTGTTTATTAGACGTGTACGCGTGTACTCGCTGGTTCGAAATCATCAAGTCAAGACGAAGCTCAAGAGCCTCTTTGGAGGGCATGGCACGCGTGAAGTTCTCGACAACAGTATGGCAAAAACAGGCAAGTTGTGCATCTCAGGTGTTATGTAACTGCATGTTTTCTTCTTCGGGTTTATGTATTATATAAACGTTTAATCTTACTTGTTACATATTTACTTTTTGAGTACTCGAATCATGATATCGGCAGCCGATAAATCCTCATATCAAAAGGGGTTTCTTGTAGCAAAAAATGTACCGCCAACAATCAATCTCCAGCCCACGGCGTTTGCACGCCAAAACTCAAGGATAGATAGTCGACGCAGAATGGAATGTGTTCTTTCCTGTCATTTCCCCTCCAAGCCTCCATTGAGAAGATAGGAACAGAGTGAATATGAAGGATTATAGTTTTATGTGGAGAGGAAAGAAGAGCGAGAGATTCGAGAGAATTAAATAGTCGGAAATTTCACTGGGCTCGTCACGTGCAGCTACTTGTGGTACTACTGTCTTGGCGGGAGACATGTGTCCTAGAGCCTGATTCGGGATGGCGCGAAAATGCTTCTTGGCGCCGTGAAAACGCACGGATTCAGGTTTGGAGGGGCGGTGAATTACCCCTCCTTTTCGGGCAGCAACTGTGATTCACGCCAAAGCGAAAGCAAGTAAACAGGTAAACAATACCGCCTTCAGTCCCAACTAAATCAGTTTAGAACTGACACTTGCCAGTTCTTTGCTTATTCTCTCGAGCTCCAAATTTATAACACACTTTCTATTTCAAATCTATCCTCATACGACCGAAAATGGCGCCAGGAGGACCCCCAGGAAGCAGCAGCAGAGGACGTGGCGGAAAGTTCAAGAAGTTTACTCGAGGAGGTTAGTATCAGCAACTCAGCTCCTACCTCCCTCTCTTTTCATCAGCTAACCATCCATCCTTCCCTACAGGCGGCAAGCACTTCTCGAAGAACCTTCGACCTCTCGATGCCGATGGAAACGAGCTTGGAATGTGGGGTGAAGGAGCTGAGGCTGCCGAATCCTCTGAGGAAGAAGAGGATGATGACTCCGAAGAAGAGAGCGAAGATGATGCCAACAAGCCCGAACTGACCCGCGAAGAGCGCCGTGCCGCCGCCAAGGCCAAGAAAGAGGCGGCTATCGCGAAGAAGAAGAACACCGTGGCACAGCCCGGCGATCTTCCAAGCAGCTCAGAGGAAGAGGAGGAAAGTGATGATGATGATATGCCTGCAAACCCCAACCACAGCAAGGCAGCCAGAAACCAGGCGAGCGCACCGCCTATCAGTGTCGACGAGGCGGCCGACGGCGTCAAGGGCCTCAGTGTCGGTGGCAAGGGCAAGCCAAAGCCAGTTGGGGAGTTGAGCAGACGTGAGAGAGAGGCGCTACAGGCGCAGCAAGCCAAGGAGAGATATCAGAAGATGCACGAGGCTGGCAAGACTGATGAAGCGAAGGCGGATTTGGCAAGACTGAAGCTGATTAAGGAGAAGAGAGAGGCAGAGGCTGCGAGGAAGCAGGTAAGCTATTGATGAAGATACCGATTTGCCGTCCACGATACTAATCGGTCCTAGGCTGAGAAGGAAGAGCGCGAAGAAGCGGATAAGTCCAAGAAAGCCGAAATCGAGGCTCGCGAGCAGAAGAGGAAGGAGGCTGCCATGGGTCCCAGCAAGAAGAAGGTATCCAAGAAGTAAACTTGTTGCTGTTCATGGGTTATCTCGAGAGGCCTACGAGGAGAAAGTTGTGACCCTTCAGGCTTCTTCAACTGAACCTTTACCAACCAGTTGGAATTATCATCGTGGGAGAGTGGCTAACGATCTCGCATACGTTCTCTTACATAGATTATACTATATGAGATTTACTATGACAAATAATGATGGACGGGGCTGATCCCAGTGCTTCGTGGGGTGATCGTATACTATCCCCCTCCCTGAATGATTGTAACAACCCGCAAGTATCGCCAGATCTTAGCAGGACCGCTGACCAAAGCCAAACGCCATTCTGCGATCGGTTTGGCCACCAACTCTGAACAGCATCCGGCCTAGTTTGGATTCAGTCATACTGCCCCCCTACCTAAATGATTGTAACTACCCGCTGGTTTTACAGCTTCCTACACCCAAGTTAGGTGGAATAGCGTTTGGCTTTAGTAAGTGATCCTGCTAAGATCTAGCTATACCTACGGGTCGTTACAATCATTCAGGGTAGGGGATAGTAGACCAGTAGTCGCCTTTCCTCTCACCCTGTTTCTTCCCATCTAACTCTAGATTAGGACCAAGGATTTCTCCCGTCATCTCAGATCTAACATCTATTTTCAGTGTTACTCCAAAGATATTGTACGCACTATTGTCATGTAATTCCAAGTGAGAAGTTATTCTAGGTGATTAGTTCGAATTTAATAAAATATTTCATTTCTTTGTGAATGTTCCAATTATTTTGAAACGGCAGGTATGTCAGCTTCTGAATCTGAACGCAAAAAATAGCCGTCAATATCGGAGATTAGGGGAGGGACTTTTTATATAATTATGTATGGCGTTTACATAGTTTATTTTCTGCGTCCTATTGATAATTGAACTCGTTGTCACCGACATAGTTTGTGTATGTGATGACGCTTTGGCGCAAGGCTGAGTGGGGGTTACTTATTTGGCTCCAGCCTTGTGATGGTTCGGCGGGGCAGTTACGTATACATGGTCAAGAACCACATGTCGCCTTGGCCATTTATGCTTTATTGCATGGAGCAGGAAAATCGTTACCTCGCACCAAAAGAATACAATAATTCAAGCCTGAGTATTCGAAAGCTATATACGAGTGATACCAGAGAAATTGCCCACCATGGCCGCTTTTATCCGGTCCAAGCAGTCTGGCATGCAGACCGATTTGTCTGCGGCTATCCTGCCTGGTCTGTTCACCATTGATGATGAAGCTCGATATGGCATCAATTCACAAATAAGGTAACCCGCTTTGATGACGCCCATATCTGGACTGATAACTGATTTTGCCCGTTCCGTAGTACGTTTGCGTACGACCCGGTGCAATCACTGCTGGCAGTTGGCACAAACGAATCGCAGTATGGAAGTGGACAAATCTATATATTCGGCAGAGACCGAGTCCAGGTTACAATAAAATTGACTCGGCGAGCATCGGTCAAAGAATTACGGTTTTGTGCCGACAAATTGCTGAGTCTTGACACGAAGAATGAGCTGACCGTTTGGGACCTAATCGGAGGCGGCAAGAAGATATGCAGCTATACAGCACCTGGAATCGTTACATGCCTGGCAACAGATCCTATGCTCGACTGGGCGTTTATGGGACTACAACAAGGCGAAATTATTGCGTTTGATCTTGACCGTGAGAGAGCAGCGCCGCTCCGATTGCCAAACTTTTGGCGTGAACGAAGTCCAAAGTCTCGGATTCTATCTGTTGTTTCCTTGCAGTTGCACCCTAGGGATATTGGCCAGTTTCTTATTGGATACACAGAAGGAGCCGTGATTTACTCATTCAAAGAGGCCAAGGTTACAAAGTTCTTTCAATATGAAGTTCCACCCGGCGCCCCAGGTGGTTCCTCTGACCCTCACGTCGTTGGAGATGCCCGTAGGCCGCGGCTCACACAGTGTTTATGGCACCCAACTGGGACATTTGTCCTTACAGCACATGAAGATGGCAGCCTTGTTTTCTGGGATCCCAAGGATGGTAGAGTCGTGATGGCTCGTACTATAGATGATATGCACGTAGATCAACCAGGTAGCAGGCCTGGTGGCTCTAAAGGAGGCCTGTCTCTCAAAGAACCCTTTGCTAAGATTTCGTGGTGCGCAAAGACCAACCCTGATGACACGGGACTGTTAATCGCCGGCGGGGTGCCAATGTCTGCGCAAACCAAAGGACTTACATTTTTGGAGCTTGGCCCGACACCAGTTTATGCAACTTCGACATGGCAAACCTTGACAGATCATTTCAAAGGGAAGCGGCAACATCTCCTCGAGACACCGGCCGGTGCAGAGGTCATTGATTACTGCCTTATCCCTCGCTCCTCGCCTCATTTTGACGGCGCACAAGATCCTGTTGCTGTCATCGCCTTATTGTCATCAGGGGAGCTTATAACCCTATCATTTCCCAGCGGGCATCCTATATCGCCCACTAACCAGCTGCACCCATCGTTGACCTTTGTTCATCCATTTGTTGTTTCATGTTCTGTCACAACCGTCAATAGAACTAGGTGGCTAGGAATGACGGAGAAACGGCAGCAAGGCCCTCCTATATTACGTGGCGGCGTCGGAGGAAGCAAAAATATCCGCAAACACGAAGACAGGACTATCATACAGACAGCACATGGTGATGGCACAGTTCGAATCTGGGATGCCGGAACCTCTGACAAGTTGGAGAATAGCGCGGTTCTTCAGATCGATGTTGCCCGATCGCTCGGAAGGTATGAAAACATCGAAATTACGGTCATAAATATGGCTGGTCAAACCGGAGAGGTGGCCGTCGGCACGAAGTCTGGTGAGGTTGCCATTTATAGGTGGGGTGGAAATAAACTCAAGGGTTTCGAGCCTCCGCCTCCTGTTGCTGTCATGCCGGGAACTATCGAGAATATCAGCGATAGAGCCGAGCCTGGCCTGAGAGAGGGTCTGCAGCCTTTTGTTCTTTATAACATGGCACATGGGCCCATTTCTGCGTTGCAGATGTCTGACGTGGGCTTCGTTGGCGTTGGATCCGAAGATGGCACCTTCGCACTCATTGATCTTCGGGGCCCAGCAATAATATTTAACGGTTCTGTAAATGACTTTGTCAAGCAAGAAAAAAGAGGCAGCCTTTTCAGCAAAAGCAGCAACCATGGTGGTCCCAAAACCGACTGGGCTGTCTCGATTGCCTTTGGTGTTTTGACCCTCGATAACGACGAGTATTCAAGCATATGCTGCTTTGTTGGTACTAACCTGGGGCGAGTAGCTACATTTAAGATCCTGCCGCAGCCCAATGGAGGCTACACTGCGCAGCTTGTGGGAGTATCACAACTGAATGACCGCGTTGTCTCCATCTGCCCGATTATTGCAACTTCTGGACAGCCAGCTGTAGCTGATGGCCCCACAGTAGCGTCACTCCGCGAAGGGCGAATCATCCCTGGAATTCTTGTAGTTGGTACGCTATTTGCCCTTGATAATATATATGTTCTACAGCAGGCTAATCCAATTCTGCAGTCACCGAAGCGGAAGTACGGGTCTTCAAACCCGCCACCGCGAAGGGAGCGCAGAAAACCTGGGATGAATCCACACTCATGTGCCACGCCGCATCAGTAACCCACTTTCTCCTCCACGGCTACGCCATCGTTGGTGTCTTTGGAGACGGTACCGCACGCGCGTACTCCATCCCGGCCCTCAAAGAACTGGGTGTGCAGAACCTGCCAATGCTTGATAAGTCCCGCATCTCAAGCAGCATTGTCACGCCCTCAGGTGACATATTAGGCTGGGCCGGTCCCTCCGAGCTTGCGATGCTGAACGCTTGGGGCACCGGACAGCCACTCGCGCCCTCGCAAGACCGCTTGTTTAATATCGAGGCGCTTATCCCACCACGACCGACGATATCAAACATGCAGTGGATCTCAGGGACGATGTACGTCAGTCCAACAGATCTGGATTCGCTCATTGGCGGACCGGATCGCCCGCCTAGCAAGCGTATGATGGCTGCGGCGGCCGAAGAGCAGCGAGCATCGAACCAAGCACGGCCAGGACCTAGTAGTACCAAGCAGGAGGGCTGGGGTGATTATATGACGAGGCAGTTCAATGAGCGGACAGAGCAGCTGGGGGTTATGGGTGATACGATGGAGCGGACGCAGGAGAGCAGTGCTGGGTGGGCGGATGATGCGAGCAAGTTTGTGAGCAAGCAGAAGAGGAATCTTTTGTTTAAGTCTGTGGCTGGAAAGTTTTTTTAAAAGCAGGGATTCGGGGGACTGAGGGACCAGTAGGGACTGGCAGGGGACCAGTGGAGCAGATCTCGATCTGAAGACTGCTGCATGAATTCAAATGTTGACTGCGCCTACAAGGTTTATATCAAGTTGGGTTCCGGTTTTCCGAGATGTTGTGGCCCTGGGTGCTTGAGAGAATAATTTTATGAATCGGAATGACATTCAAGCCAAGTTGTCGAATGTTGAACGTCGTTGTTCTACCCCATGTTGCATCACGTATGTAGATTTCAGCGTGCACAAGACCATCAAACAAAGAAACATATTTAGAATGATGAATTGTGCTCGGAACATCAACTAAAGACTCTATGCTGAAATATTCCAAGCTGTAAATCCGATCCCATCTAAAGAACAAGATTCCGCAAAGAAGTTCCACATCCTTTCCTCCAGTAAACGGTATTTGGGGGTATCGTAACTTTTCCGCTAATGGGACATCACGGCGTCAGACACAGCTACCTTGGAGCCGTTGGCGGCCTTCTCGGGCTCGTCAACCTCCATGCCATCATCGGCCTCGCCTTCACCCTCTTCCTCGTCGTCCTCCTCAGCTTCGCTGCCACTGCTCTCGCCCTCGAGATCCTCGCTTCCCTCATCATCATCTTCCTCGGTTGGGGCCACGCCTTCAACGCCAGCCATAGCCTCATCCTCGCCTTCAGCAGCGCCATTAGCCTCACCAGACCCCTCGGCGGTTTCCTCTTCCTCGTCTTCCTCCTCAACCTCCTCGGCGCCATACTCCTCTCCATCGGCTACCAGATCGGCCTCTGGCTGCTCAGGTGGGAATTCGGCAGGTGCAGATTCCTCCGAGTCCCTGAAAAACCAGTTAGTCTGTTATTCGAATGCGTTGCGACGTGTATACAAACCATTTAATCGCAAAGCGAGTGACGCGGGGCTTCTCAGCTAGCACGTTCCTGCGGACGCGATCGAGGAGTGGTTTTGCAGGCGGGTCGGCATTGAGCTCGTCGGAGTCATACTCGTTGTTGACGTAGTACCCGACGCGGACGAACTCGCGGCCATCGTAGGCGCAGGTAAGGAGGATGACGGTGACGCCGAGGATCTCAGCGTCGGGGATGCGCTTGGTGTCCGGTGGGTCGGCTTCGAAGATGAACTTGTTGACGCCGACTGGGATGGGGCCGACGAGGAGGGAGTCGAGTTCTTGGTCGTGCTCGTCACTGAGGACGTTAGTGACCGAAGGGTGGAGGTGGGAAGGGGTAACGCACGAGGTGGCAGAGCCGACGTAGGTGAGCTTCCATTCTAAATCTATAGACTGTCAGTGAGGGTTTGTGGTATGGAATCATCTGATATTGCATGTATCCAATGGGAGGGACCAACCTTTCTGGAGTTGCTCCAAGCACTCGAAAGTGATCTCGAACTCATACGAATCGCCGAATTTGGCGGGGTTGTTGAGAACATTAACGCCGAGCAGTGAAACCACAGACATCGTGTCGAATGGCCGGTTGTACAACTGTACGGTTTGTACAAAGTTGCGGATGCAGTAAGTTAAGTTTTGAGTGCAACTGAATTTGATATTGGTGTCTTAGGTTGATGTGGGTGGAAAGTGTGAGATCGAACGCGCTCGTTGGCGAAGAAACCGCGTTTGAGACCAGGCGCGCGACTACAGACTACAGACGACAGACCGCCTTCAGCATTTGCCCATTAGCCCATGGGCCATGGTCGATCTGATAACATGCTAAAGTACGCTAATCAGATAGAGTTAGGCGTGTATGTTGAGGGGTTAGTGGGCGCTTGGGGATGAAGAGGGACTCAGCCTCGCTTCAGCCTTGCCTGCATCGAACAGACCTCAAGTTCGATGGTTTGGATGTTTAAAACCCACCACGGCGCCATGCTCGCGCGCGGCTCAAAGACAACTGAACCGAGGGCGTTGGGATATACTGAATTATCCAGGATTTGATCTAGACTAGTTTACGTCGTTTTCACATTCTGCTTACACAGCCTGATACTGACTACTGTTGGTGGCTGAGGTCGTGGGCGACAAATAACCCAGCCAGGACAACATGGGCCAACATGGCTTCGGCATATTCACGTAGTATACGGCGAGTATTGATATCTTGGTACTTTTATCAATCCCCAACAGCAAAAAGAGGCCTCATTAACTCTGTCCAGAATGTGTTGCACAATACAAGGATTAGTCGGCCATCAACCGTACGTACTGACCAACATTACATGGGGTATGTATGACCTCAACCTCAAAAAACAACAACAACATGGGCAGGTCAAGGTCGGTAAGTCGTTGGCGTTGGTGGGAATAAAGGCTCTACCGCAAGTGCAGACGTCCCGGTCTGAAGTTCTGGGTCGAGTGCTCGACGACCTTCGTTTGTTGGAAAGTCAGTTAAGCAACACTGATGGACATGAAGGGAGATATAATTTCCTGTTCTAGGCGTTATTGCCCATCTGAGTGAGATCCAGAGGGGTGAGACTCTGGCTGATATGTATCTCATGGGATCCAGCTGGGCCTCTGGACCAATACAGTCAGCTTCCAGATAACGCCGACAAGTTCATCAAACGAGGGGCAGTAAGAATAAGCCCAGCAAAGTCAAGTTATATAGTATGACGCAAGAACTACTGAACAACAATGGCGGCCCAGGTGGTCAGATAGAAATTGCCAACATTTTAGGGAAGGAAGTACCGGCCAACAACGTTGTCCACGTTGGGGCTTCTTTTGTTTGCCTCTATTCTTTGTTGGACGATGGCCTTTTGTTGGACAAACGATCTCCCCAGTGACCTGTTTGTTATTGTTCGATTCACTCCGCCTTGTTGGAATCTCTTTGTCATATGTCTATCGTTCAATGGTTCCTAGTTTCTATAAATCATCACCTCTACCTCGAGTCACAACGGCCCTCTCGTCATGTGGTGCCTACATCATTCATTCCCGGATGAGCATCTATCCAAAATGACTGGTAGCAATCAATCTCCATCTCCAGAACAATTATCGAACTCTCCATCCTCTGCATCTCTCTCATCCATTCCTCTCACTTCAACCTTGAACAGCTGCCCAAGATGCTCCGACAAACTCTATTTGCCTCCGCCAACCGAGGCCCTCCAATCTGTCTTTCCTTCAGTCGATCTCACTTCCCTTAACCGCTCAATACCTCGTTGTCTTCAATGTGACAAAGTTAACACCGAAAGGGCCGCCTACTTTGCCAAATTCCCGCCGCCAACGCACGTGGACCCTGTCGCGGAGCTAGAGAGCCACATACTAAAAATGGTGGACCTAATAGCACTGGGCGTCCAGGTAGACGGACTGAAAATTGCACTGGATGTAGCAATAAAACAAAAGGGTGATAAAGAGACGGAGAGAGACAAGGAAATTAAAAGGATTTGGGCTGAATTTTGGGGTGTTTGGGGCCCGAGAGACTAAGATAGGGACATGGCTGGGTATGGTTGCGTATGCGACCAAGGACGTGAGAATCGGGACCGGCAGCTGGATTGGAATTTATCGTTTGGCATTTGGAATTGGCCTCTTTGGGTAGCGGAGAATTATCTCGGTCTATATGTATATGTATTGTACAGTATGTGTCCCAAACTCCTCCCGTGTCCTTTATGCTGTGGATAGCCTTCTAAATCCGCGCAGTGCCCATCGTTTCGTTTATACTTACACAAATTATAGCGACCCCATATGTTACAGCGCATCGTACAACATTCCTTCCAACCCTACAAAAACCTCTTCTCCTCTTTCACCTCGTATGACTGGACCTGGTCACCAACTTCGAAACCATCCCAGCCCTCGAAACCCATACCGCACTCTCCACCCTTCCTAGCCTCGGCGACGTCCTTCTTGACGTTCTTCAAACTCTCAAGGTCACCTGCATTTCGTTAGGTTTTCTGGCTAGATAGAGTTTAAAGTAGCTGGGTATATCAAACTCACCATCAAAAACCTTTGTTCCCTGTCTGAACACCCGCACCTTGGTGTTCCGTCCCATAACTCCATTGCGTACCTTACACCCTGCAATGGGCTTCTGCTTGCGCCCTTTAACCGTAATATTAAACACCTGAGCAACTTCGGCTTCCCCCAAGACCTTCTGGCTCACAATCGGCGGCAAGAACTCCGATAACGTTCCTTTCACATCATCCACAAGCCGGTATATAATGTTGTGGTCTAGAATTTTAACCATCGCCGCATCCGCCTTCTTCTGAATCATAGGGTCAATGGGGCTGTTAAACGAGATCAAAAATCCCTTCGCAACTGCCGCGTGCTCAACGTCGAACTCAGAGAGGTGGCCAACGCCCGAGCGCAGTATTACCGGACGGATCTCGCTGTTGCCGATTGCAGCGATGCTGTCAGTAACCGCTTCGACAGATCCAGAGACATCGCCTTTGAGGATGAAATAGACCTGCTTAGGTCCATGCTCTTCTTCAACAACCTCTTCTAGGGTATCATGCTCGGCATTCTCTTCAGCGGTGCGTTTTTTCGAAGCTTCGAGTTCCAACTTCTCCTTCATACGTTTCTCATGCGTCATTTTGCGGTCTTCATTGATAGCTTCCATGTCCTCGGCCAAGCGGTCGCGCTCTTCCTTCTTGACTCGATAATCCACCACTGTCTTTGCCCTCTGTTCCGTAGGTGCCTGTAGAACCTCGTCACCAGCAAGCGGCTGCTCTTTCCATCCGTCGATCTCGACAGGGGTTCCTGGGCCAGCTTCTCTAATCTCAACGCCCGCTTCATTACGCATGCATCTGATGCGTGCCCAAGTCTTGCCCGCGACGATGAAGTCGCCAGGACGCATAGTGCCGCACCGGACTAGAACCGTGGCAACCTTGCCCATAGATTTGATGCTGGCTTCTAGGACCCAGCCTTCCGCTGCACCTTTAGTGTCGGCCCGCATATCGAGAACATCGGAAAGGGTGAGGGCGGCTTCTTCGAGCTCGTCCATGCCCTGCCCGGTTTTTCCGCTCACGCATACAACTTGGGTGTCGCCCCCGTAATCTTCAACATCCACGCCGTGGCGAGCGAGATCCTGCTTCACGCGATCTATGTTGGTGTCCTCCTTGTCTATCTTGTTGATGGCGACGATTATAGGGACTCGAGCGCCCTTGGCGTGGTTAATTGCCTCAATCGTCTGGGGTTTGACACTGTCATCTGCTGCAACGACAAGGATGACAATATCTGTAACGTTTGCACCTCGTTGTCTCATATTGAGGAATGCCGCATGGCCTGGGGTATCTAAGAATGTGATGAGCTTTCCGGATGGCATAGGCACCGAAAAAGCCCCAATATGCTGGGTGATGCCTCCTGCTTCACTCGCCGCAACAGACGACTTTCGCAGGTAATCTAGGATCGTAGTCTTTCCATGATCAACATGTCCCATAATCGTCACGACCGGGGCCCTTTGGGGGAAAATTGATGGATCCTCAGCAGCTGGCCGAGCCTTTAAGTCTTCTGATTCGCTGCGGTCAATGACCGGCTCAAAGTTATACTCTTGGGCGATAAGGCCGGCAGTCTCGCCATTGAGAACGTAGTCTGTCCCCGTCTCCTCGAAACCCAACTCCTCCATCTTCTCCACGAAATGTTCTAAGCGAACCTTCAGCACTGAAGCCAGGTTCGCAACGCTGATATATTCCGGTAATAACACCGGGGTAGGTGCAGCAGCCTTCTTCGCCGCCTTCGCCGCTTTCCTTTCCCTCTTTTGTTCCGCCTTTCGATTGGCGACAGCATTCTCGTGATTGTCCTCTTCCGTGGCAAATTCCTCCCGCCGGCGATCTTTCTTTTTGTCTTTGCCGCGGCCCTTGAAACCTGGGTTTTCGCTTACGCGGGTTGACGGCGCTGCGTTTCCGGCCGACTTCTGCAGTGGGCGTCGCTCACGTAGTTTCTGCCGTTCCTCGAGCTCTGCCGCTCTTTCTATTTCTTCTTCTCGTAACCTTTGTACCGCCGGGCTAAGCTCGGGTTCGACTTTCTGGGGTGCAGCTTGCCATGTAGTTAATGTGGGCCCAGCTGCAAACCCTGGAGCAGACGTATCTGGAAACGACTTGTTTGTATAGATCTGTTTGTGGGAATTAAATTCGGGCTGTTGCTGCTGGCGCGTATATGGGTTCCTGGCAGAGGGCGACGTATACCCCCTTGGCTCGTGGTGCTCACCATCCTGTATTCCAGATTTGGGAGTGTTATCGGGAGCACCGCCCTGAAGCGATACACGCGTTCCCAGCCCGTTCCAGGACTGATGCGTGCGACTCGCGGTATCGACATGTTGCGACGCACTAGGCACTCTGTGCGCTAATTGTTTCGGAGCCTCATTATGTGTTTCTTTCTTACTGTTCAATTGCATCGCCCGTTGTTGCATCGCCCGCTGCCGTGGTGTCAGAGCCGCCATAACCACCTCACCCCTTGCACGTACAAACGGCTCTGGGCGCCCGGCTCTCGATGCTTCAGGTCCATCTCCACCGTGTATGGGACCGTATAATTGTTTTCGTATTTTTAGCTCTCCCACGCGAGCTTTGGTTTGCGCCTCAGCCTCACCCTGTGCCTTCAACGCATCCCTCAGCCTCCTTTCATCCTCAGTTAACTCAATCTTCCCCGACCCAAATGCAGGGCGTCCAGATCTGGCGACCGGACCGGCCCCATCGCCTTGTCTTCCAAATACTGGCCGGCCGCCGAACGCAGGTCGACCGATTCCTGCCCCTGTTGGGGAGTTCGCTTTTGCGGATTGGGATGTGGGCAGTTGTGTTCCGTCATCAATACTATGAGATTGACGCGCTTCTGCAGCCGCCGATGAATTCAGTTTCGAGTTCGATGTCTGTAGGAAGCGTCGAGAGGTATGCAATGGGGCCCTGGCTGGTCCTAGTCGATGGGCGCAAAACGCGCAAATCGAAGAGCGAGGGGATTCCTATTGAGCATCAGCATTGGTCATACCATGCTTCAAATACGTGAACTTACTCTCCATATCCTTCCGACTCTCATTTTGGCGATACGTCGGAGTTCAGCGTCTGAAAGTGTCGATGGTTTCCGAAATTTATTATGGCGCATCCAGGTCCAACCAAAGTCGGCGCGGAAATGTTCCGGTGACAGCCGCTGACGGCATCGCCACTCAAATATTGATTCAAGTCTTGAACTATAAACAATTAAATTCACTCTTCATCCTCGCAATGCCGCCGAAATCCAAGGGAAAGCCTTCAAAGGCATTATTCAAATCGTCTTCCACACCTAAGAAGCCGCGTTCTTCGACGCCCCCGACACCATTCTCTCTCCCGGCACCTCAACTCGAACCTCTACTATCCCAACTGTCCCAAAACCACATCTATATTCTCTCCCTCGACGCCTCTCCTCAACCTTTCAAAAAGAAAGTTTTTGCCGTACCCGTCCTCACGAACTTGGCCATAATTGCCCTCATCGCGTGGCGGATCAGCTACACACTACCCGTCTACATCTCACTCGCGACCTCCTTCGCCAGCAACGACACCACCGCGCCTCTCACGATCTCCTCTATATTAAACCGGTTCCTCGGCTTTTTGATCGATTACTTCCACTACTTCTTACTCACGTGGCCGCGTGAATTCCTTGTGGGCACAAAACATGGATCGCCAGTCCTATGGCGAACCAACATTGGCTTCCGGAATAGTGAAGTCATTGTCCGACGATCGAAGGCTTGGGACGCCGAAGCGATTATTCCCAGTGTTGATCTTGTAGTAGAAAAGGAGGAGCCGGCAAGAAAAGTATTTGATGAAGAGGTCAGACGCGCAACGAGCGTGACGGCTATGCACGAAAAGACTGGATATATGCTTTTGAATGCTAAGTGGGATTTGGATTGGCAACTCATGATATACGCTACGGAGATGATAGATGCCAAGGACGCTGCTCTGCTAGATTTTAAGACGCAAGTCTTGGTGCATAGCCCAGCTTATGGATGGGTGGTTTGGGACGAGAATGTGCAGGGCGGCAACAAGGAAGAAGAGGCGCGGAAGAAGATTGTATTATTTAAGGATGAGCTGACATTGATGGGGAAAGAGAGCTTGTTCTTTCGCTGGATTGAGCTTGTACAATATGAGAGTGCGAGGGAAGGCGGGTTTACTGTTGAGAGGCAACAAGAAACAATGAAAAAGGCGAATGAATTATTTGAAAGGGAGGGAGTAGACTTCGAGGCATTTTGGGAGAGAGTAGGAGGAATGCAGGGGATGCCTGGCATGGATGTGGCATAGAGTGTTGAGATATTAGACTGCATAGAGTATCTCCACATAGAATACGCGGTGTTTGGGCAAGTAACAACAAAGACATTTGGACACCCCACAAACAACAACTGGGATATGGCCATGTTCTTAAAAATCAAGACGCTGGCAATGCCGCTACATAGATTCAAGTCTAAAACGCTTTCCCTACTATAATGCCAGCTTTTTACGCAACACCAAGAGTTGGTATCTCGCCTTGTTCCTGCTTAATGTCGCCACCAAGCTTGTATGACAACCGCCACCGCAATTTAACATTGCTTCCTTGCCCATATGCTACACCATTGAGGTATATCACTTGTGAAATTCCCTCTTTCTGAAGTGGCTGGAGAGTGGTCCCGGTCTGACGTTCAAGTTTGAGTGAGTACCCCTATGGCTAGTTAGTGTCGCACGTGACAACAAGTAGATTTGATATATACCTTGGACACTGCTGCCTGAAATGTGAGCTCCGAGATTGGCATAGGTGTCTTGTTGGAATACTTGAAGGATATCGTAATAACCGGATCGGAGTTCGATTTACGAATTGCTTCGGCTGTGATATTTATTACGGAGTCGGTCAGAGTGATCACATTCGACGACGGCAACTCGCTGTTTTCTGGCAGCGCAGATTCAAACGCCCACTCATCGTCATCTGTGGGGATTGGCGCCTTCGTGGCGGCTGGGTTTGGAGTCGATGTATTGGAACGGAAGTCGAATATGGAAGGGGTGCTGGATGTAAGTTGTGGCGTCGACTGTCTGAGGGGCTGAGTCAGAGCTGCGAATGGATCAGAGGGCGGTTGCTGTGCGGGTGGCTGGAATCCGGCATAGTTTGGCTGTGTCAATGCTGGCGATGCCGCAGACGTTGCAGGAGTTGAAGCTCGCACATTATTGTTTTCCGTGGTGGAGGACATCAATGATGGCCCAGGGGTGCCTAAATATGTTAGCTCTGCTGTAATGCAAAGATGCGCTCAAATAAACATACTCGTGTTCGCACCAAAGTCAAGCCCAATAGCACCAGACTGTCCAAAGGGAACGTCGCTGATGGTGCTTTCGCCCATTGATAATCCCAGAAGGTCGTCTTCGAGTCCACCAGGTTTTGACAGTGGTGCGCTCGAGGTAGCCTCACCAACGCCCTCTCCATCGGCGTCAAAGTCGATCAACGAGAGTTCATTGGCAGCATTCTTTGCCACCCCAGTAGTTGTTCCCAGGGTCCCTTTAGCGATTTTCGATGCTGCCTCAATATCGCCCTTCTTCATTAGCTTATAGCGCTCGACCGTGCGATTTATGCTGTCGTTGATCTCGAAGAGTTTTGCTACGGCTTCATGGTCGTCTGACTCCTCCTCACACATCTTCTGTATTTTGGGGTGGGCACTCTGTAGTGATGCAGCGAGCTCCTCATACACATCGCCCTCGGTCATTATCTCTCCCGGCTGGAAAGCCTCAAGCCGCTCTTCTAGAAGCTTCGCCTTTTGCTGAATTTTGCCCACCTCCTCAGCTGCCTTCGCTCTATAATCAGTTTTCGATCGGGTATCATATCCAGCCATTATCTTCATCAACCGATTCGCCTCCTGCAAATCTTCCGGCCCGCTTCTCCTGATGAGCTCCTGAAGCTTTGCCGATTGCGCAGATCTCTCTTCCTCCTCCATCTCCTCTGCCGACTTGAGATTCTATTTCGTGTCAGTTTTCGCCCAGCAATAGGGAACTACGCCGTTGGATGAAGAAACAGCACGGTTCACCACCAAGAATGTACCAGAAACAAACCAGCAACCGTGCTATTTATTAATTCAACCGCGTAGGAGCCAAAGCACTTACATCACTCGGATTCAACACGGCAGCATCCTCCCTCCTAACTTGTGGAAATGTATAGCCCTTATAACTAAGCAGCCTATGCATATCCCGTATGAACCCCAAGTCCTCTTTGTACCGACTTGTCTGGCAAATCGTGCTCTTCCACTCCTCAATCGCCTCCAAAATCCTCAACTGGACCCTCGTAGCCCTCACCGGCGGCCGCTCCGGAAACCTCCTGACAAGTTCATTGAGAAACTCCTTCGTGCCGACCTGCAGCTGGAACGGGTACCCGCAGTTCTTTACGCAGATGTCGAGGAGGCTGAGCGCCAGCAAGGCCACGTTGGGGTTCCGGTGATTGATATAGTTGACGATCGCAACGGCGGCTTCGCGCGGCGCATTCCCTTTCTTTGAATTTATGAGGTCCGCGATCTCGAGGTTGAGCGACAGGTTCGGCTCGAAGTACTCGGGGGAGCAGGCTTGCTGGATGAAGCGCTGGAGCGGGGTGGGACCCGAGTCGCCGGCCTGTGAGAAGCGGTCGCGCGCAGCCATACGCGCTGAGGCAGCTTCCATGGGCGGGTTTGGGTGGTTATGAAGCCCGGTGTGAGCTAATCAGGGGAGAGGGCATACAAAAGGAATTCGAGATAGAAGAGAGCTGGGAGCTATGATGTGGTGTGGTGATGTCGATACTCCACCTGGATGTGGCCTGGCACTGCGCGGCCATGTCGGAGGGTCGGCGCAAGGCACCGGGCGGTGTGGAGTGGCACAATGCTATTATCAGTGATTGTAGAATTTGGCGGGGCATATCAACCTCACCCAAAACCACAATTCGAGACATAATACACGAAAGCAATACACATTTACGACTTCCATATTGCTGCGACCCAAGAATCCAAATACTATAAACTGACATTTCTCCTACTATGGTTCGTCACAAGAAAGACGGCTTCGGCCCCAAAGGCAAGAAATACGCCAACGCCCCCCGGCAACGCGGCCCTAGGGATGACGACTCCGACGCCCCCAACGCTCGCCCCTCCTTTCGCGCGGCCTGCTGGGACCTAGGCCACTGCGATCCGAAGCGCTGCTCTGGCCGCAAACTTATGAAGCAAGGCCTGATGCGGGAGCTTGCGATCGGCCAGAAGCATTCCGGCGTCATCATCACCCCGAACGGCAAGGCAACCGTCTCCCCGGCCGATCGCGAGACGATGGAAGCCTATGGCGCAGCGGTAGTAGAGTGCTCATGGGCGCGTACGAGCGAGGTGCCCTGGCCACGCATCGGCGGGAAGTGCGAGCGTCTGCTGCCTTATCTTGTGGCGGCGAACTCGGTGAACTACGGAAAGCCATGGCGACTAAATTGCGTGGAAGCCCTAGCGGCGGCGTTTTATATCTGTGGGCATCCTGAGTGGGCGGAGGAGGTGTTGGCGCCATTTAGCTATGGTAGTGCGTTCTTGGAAATTAATAGCAGTATCCTGAAGCGCTACGCTGCGTGTGAGGATGAAGCGGGTGTGAAGAAGGCACAAGAGGCGTGGATGGAGAGATTGGAGAAGGAATATGCGGATAGCAGAGAGGCGGGCGCAGCGGATGATATATGGAAGAGCGGGAACACAAACCACAGAGCCGCCATGAGCTCTGACGAAGATGAAGTCGACGATGATGACGCAGAAGACAACGACGAAGAAGGTAGCATAGACGGAATATATCTCGGCTCTAACCGCCCAGAAAAATCAACCTCCGACCCCTCTTCCTCCCTCCCCCAAAACGACCGCGATCCCTTCGATATCTCTGATGACTCGGACGACGAAGCCGAAATGGCTGAACTGCGCCGGCAAGTGCTAGCCTCGAAACCCTTCTCCAATCCTGCATCAACATCCAAACCGTCCCCAGTGCATATCCCGCACCCAGAACCGGTCGCCGAACCTGATATACAAGCGGACTCAGATAATGGAACCGATGGCGATGATGATGAGTTCGATAGCATTATCGATGCCACAGTTGTTACGGACCGGACGGGGATTGACGCGAAACAAAGAGCGAGGAGAGAGGATATTCCTCTTGCGAGCGTGAGTTATTCGCGGAATGTCATCGGAGCACCCAAGAAGAGGTAGGCGTGGTATAGAGAGAGGGGAAGAGGCAGCGCTGGATGCTAGATGAGGGGTGTGCGGGTGCCTGGTGTCTGGGAGGTACTTGATTCAGGCGTAAGCACGACATACGCCATCAAGCCTCTTTAGCCATGGAAGATGTCTAGGATATGCAAAAGAACTTCTTTGGGCACCTGAGCACAGGCAATACCCTACAAACAATTGCATTTTTCCCGTGACTCTAGTTTACCCCTATCTTGACAGCTTCTTAAGCAAGTGACCTATGCCCGTTGCCCCTAGCAGGCTTTTACGTGGAATGAGCTTGTTCGAGTAGAGCCTCTGTATAATGGGCTAAGGACTACATGAATTAGGTATTTCTATGTAGGAAATCCGAACTACAGATTATGAAGGCTCGGCGTTTCCATGTTGATAAAGGCCATATATTTGTTTAAGGGGACGTTTTTTGTCTATAGGTTCTGCTGAAATACAGTGCCCGCGGTTCGCAACAGATCATATCACCATTCGTAATCCCTTCATCAACAAAAATGGGATGAACAAAGTTCAATTTTTATAAAGTGCACTACGGATACGAAATCAAATTCCTCCACTAATACCTCCTACAGGAAGTTTGAATCTTCCTACGCCAACTCTTCGTCATCCACATACATCACCAACTCCGGACCATCACCATCATCATCGTCGCCGCCAATTTAGCAGCTGGTCTTGCTGCAGACAACGGGGTTCCACCATGGCGTCTTGTCCATGCACGAGCAGTGGCAGATGTTCTTGGAGTCGCAGTGGGAGTTACAGTAGCCTTTGGCGAAGCAGTGTGTGAAGCACGCAAGGCCCTGGGTCACACCGTCGATGTTGCAAGTGACACGCTTCTGCAGGCCTGGCACTTCCACTTCGCGACCACGGATGGCGACGTTGCGGGTGGTGGGGTGGTCAAGGCGGACCTGTTTGGGAGGTTAGGTGGCCAGTTGGTTCCTCAGTTGGGGGGGGGGGAAGATTA
>JPJV01002427.1:0-23070 GCA_000750745.1 Pseudogymnoascus sp. VKM F-4281 (FW-2241)
GAACGGGGGGGAAAGAAGGGTCCCAGAGAGACGACGACAAGACGGCAAGCGGAGATAAATCACACTATTGTAGCCCCATCCATGCACATCCTCCACAGCGGGGCGAAGGGGGCGACGAGGGTGGCGTTGGAGAATGAAGAGGACCGTAACAGACCAGAAGTGTGCTGAACAGCGATTTGTATGGTACTATGTGTGTGTGGAGGCCGTTTGGCGCGAGTCTTTCTGTAGAATTTTCCAATGGCGGGGAGTTGAGCGGGGAGGCGCACTCGAGCAGCATAAGGGCCCGTCGTCGTAATTTTGTACCAGACACATGGTTGTGCACGCAATCTGCAGTACAAAATAGATGTGAAAGGTACATCCATCCTCTTGGCCACTTTTTTGTGTTCTATTGTGGAGAGCGACTAAGAGCGACTAAGGCGAGTAGTAGTACGCTGTGCTTCTTTTGGTTTAGTTCAAGTGATAGACTGTCATTTCACCAAGAGACTAACAAGGATAGCCGTATCCTGCCTTCTGAGATCTCGCTCGGCCATGGTGGATCCGAAAGCGGCATCAATCACACCGATGCGCGGCCAGCTGTGTTGTACTGTTTTGTGTTGCGGAGTGTGGACTGCGCGGCGTTGTTGGATGCTTCGCTATACTATGCTCCGTTATGCTTGCGCGGTGTTGTGATGCACCGAATCCTCATGCAACGACATCGTGGATGCAGGGGGAACCTTCCCTATGGCCGATGTCAAAAAGCCGCCTTCTTTGCCGTCATACCCTGGGGTATGAGTGTGCTGATCATGGAAAGCCTTCCTATGGCCATTGAGAGGCGGCGTGCCAAGGATTGGAAGAGAGAAAGTACTACTACCGCCCTCCTCACTAGTAACTGGTGACCTCGAGAACCGTAGCTGTCAGGGCGATGCTTCCACGCATCGAGGTGCCTTGTGCCGCAGGATCTGGCGAAGGCGTTCTGTTGCATCCCAGCGTCGTAGTAGCCCGCCTCCCGCTCAGCAAGCATACTCGTAGAAGCCGATACTAACCAAGGGGAGATTATAGCTTTCTCGGCGCGCGCATCAGCTCTCCACATTTCCGCGAGGGTTTCCTCTCCAGCGTTCCGCATAAGTAGGGTATCGTGTTCTGTGGCGCCGTCGCCAGCGTGACGCTCTCTTCCCGCCACTCCTTAGTTTATATTGCAAACTGCCGCCAGTACCAAGAAAGAACAAGTCCCAGGTCTTTTGGTCTGTTCGCCGGAGATGCTGCCCATCATGGCTGACCCAGCACTTAACATCAACCCTCCCAGTACCCTTTCTCTTGATTCCCAAAACGGTGTCTGAGACCCGACTTACTAGCCAACCATCACCTCGTATTGGGAAGCGGGTCCCAGTCAGCTCAGTCTGGCCATTTTTATGCCACTTGAGATCACGTTATAAGATCGCTGGCGTGTTATACGGAAAAATTCCAGCGAATCAACCTTATCACTTTTTTTTACTTTTTTTTCACTGACACAATGTAGCAACTCTCGGACCTTCGTCAGTCTGATGCCGGCGACGAAAATGCCACAGAATGTTGTGAGAATTGTTGAAAGGGTTGGTGGCTTGCGGGTGCCAGCCATGGTCATGGTTACTTCGCGTGGCGCTACTAAAGTCGCTCCTGACTAGCACAACTTACTACTGTAGTACGTAGACAGAAGACCATGCCCTAGTGATCGCGACCCGGCGTCCCCTCACTTGACATAAGGACAAGGGACTACGGCTATCCAATGCGACTTACAATGGTATATTTCGCCTCTTCAGGAGTACCTCTCTACTGTACGGTTAGCTCTGGCTTCTCTATCTGTACCTAACTTACCATGGCTCTGGATTGAATGCGGCAGCTCCTGTTCTGGCTTGATCTGCTTGAGAGTCCTCTGCCTTCATCAAAATGGAGAACCAACCGCACCACTGATTATCTTTACCCTGCCCAGCTGTTCCCCGCACTCTTGTTTCAACCAGCACGTTCAGCACGTTGGCCCCCTGTGTCTTAGGAGCATTCCATTTTCATCACGTTGTGCGTGTCTTACCATCACGGAAGCAGTGGGAGGGAGACATGTCTGCGCCACTCGAGGCCCTGTCGGCCAGTATTCTCCGCCAACCCGTCCTGAGAACGTCGATGAGGATGTAATTAGATTGAGGTATCCAAACTGGGACAGGCTGTCCAAGTTCTTCCTCGCCTCTGCTACCAAGAGCAGACCGAATTGAGGGAACGATCGCCTGAAAAGGAGGCGTCGCGCGCAGCTTGCAGTCGAAGCTGGTGTACATGCTTCTAGAGGCGGCCCCAATCGCGCTCCCAACAATCATTCGACGCCCCCAACTTTGTAAACGGTCCGATGCCTAATATACACCTGCTTGCGAGCCTTGTCAGCTGCGCGCTCATTCGCCCCTTCTCCTCAAACCCATGTATAGCGGCGCGGTCGCAATCACGGTTGTGGAGCGCAGTGGACAAGCCTCTGCCGACTAAGAAGCCCTAATCAATCTTCGAAGCTCACCCCGGTACGGCGGGGTGTCTGCGTGGTGGCGTCAAACCACGTCCCAACCGCGAATCATAAGCCCTTCATTGCGAGGTGGCTGGTACATCCTGGTCAATGTATACGAGTAGTGTGAGATCGGACGAGGGGGTTGTGGTTGCAGGGGGTCGGGGTAAATGGGCAATTTATCCGGTCGCACAGTCCCCGAACAGAAGCCTTCCATGGAAGGATTCCACGTTCCATGCCAGCGTCGCGCCCAGAACCTTCGGCAAGTGTGCCATGCGAATGGTCTCAGCCATCGCCCGTCACCGCGCGATCGTATTTTATCCCCATTCATGTACACGTCCGAGGCCGACGGCTAGTAGGCGCGCTAGAATGGGTCAACCAGGAAGTCAACCCAGGACTCATCCCGCTGCCAATTCTTCTGAGAGTCATTCTTGAGCATTCTCGGATGCATCCACAGACGAAGAAAAGGTATCTCTGCAGGAATACCCCAGTGTCAGATATAGCAACCCACTGATGTTGCCCACATCATGCACATTCCCCGCTATTCCCCACGAAACCAAACCCCGTAACCCCATCCCACATCACCGTCCCCAGCCCCATCCTGCTGCCCTTCTATAATGCCGAACCTCCGATTCCACAGCGCCCATAAACTCCGGTAACAAACTGACTCCGTCCGCCGTCTCTGACCACGGCGTTCTCCGTCAACGACGCGTACTATGTACTGTAGCAATCAACACCGTCTCACGCCAGGCAGTGCCACCTCCATCCTCACCGACACGCCTCCGGCCCGAGAATCCCGCATGTGCCACGGCGTCAGCCCCTCTCCGCATGCGCCGCACGACAAACGCCTGTGCACTAGCCAATGGGGTGGCGTGAGGTGTGCTTAATTTGGGCCTGTGATGCGTCGGCAGCAGGGTCTTGTTGGGGGTGGAGTAACGCGGGATGAATGGGGGTGATGGATGGAGACGACCCTGGGATATAAGGGCATGTTGACCGGGTACGGGGATCATGGAAGTGTTGTTTGGAAGGTTGTATTATTCGGGTTGACTGGCCAATCCTTATTTAATGCTGGACGAAGGAAGGGATACACCATTTGGCTCGCACCGGCGACTTTGCATGACTCGCTTCGCCTTTGTTGTAGCTGGCCGAGACCGGATCCGCACACCTTGATGGTAAATGTGTGTTGTTCCATATTGTCGTCCATCACATCCTCTCTCGGCCAAGAACGAAGGATTGTTCTTCTTTTAGAAGTCAAAATCTCCAACAGAGACGATCGTCTTCATAGTATCCTAATTTATCGAAGCAAAGATGCAAACTGGTTCGACTCTAGCCATTATCACATGATATGTATAACTTCCGTCCAGTCCAACGAAGAAAGGGAGAAAGGGGCTTCAATTGGCACGGAAAGAGATCCCAGGTTTGTTGTTCAGTTTGGATTTATTTTTCGTCATTTTCATATGCGTGGCAAGCAAAAAAATAGAGCTTGACAACCAACCGTGGGATTTGAAGTTCTTATGCATCTGGTGGAAGTCACGTTTTTCATCCCTGCTTCATTTTCGAAAGGTGTTATCGCAGAGAGCTGTCGTGGACCACTACCAACATGCCGAGGCACGTCGAAACTCATGAGCAACTTTCTTTCAATGCGAATTTCATCTCTCAACTATCCTCCTTTTCCTTTAGTTTAAATGATGTCACCCTTGGCTTCTCCACCAAAGGCTCCGTTCGTCATCACACTATTGAAGCGGCGAACTTTTTTTTTTCCGTGTCGGCAGTTCTAGTAACGATCCAGCTCGGCTAAATTCCGGATAATTCGAATCCCGAGAGCTTAAAACTAATTTTACCATTTTAGGGCATCAAACCAGACTCGCGGGCCCTTGGTACACAGCTTCAATGTCGTTGTTTTGGGCCTCAGATGGATTTATAAGCCTTGATACATTTGGTGCTCACTTGGAAGACATGAGGCAAGGGATCTATAGGCAAGGGATCTATAGGCATGGCATTTGTCAATTGAAGCTCGATCGGCGCTTGGCTTGCGGGCCTTTGACAAACAGCTTCAGTGTTGTTGTTTGAGGCTCAGATGGATTCATAAGCCTTAAAGCCCTTGGTACTCACTTGTAAGCCATGAGGTAAGGGATCTATAGGCATGGCATTCGTCAATTGAAGTTCGATGGACGCTTGGCTTGCGGCTCGGCCAGTTAGAGCCACTTGGGTCCACCGCACAACGGCTGTGACGTATTTTTTATGACGACGAGCTTCCTTTGCTTGGTAATAACAAATTTGTTCACCGAGGAGGATATAAGATTGATGGGGAGCTGCTTCGTTGATCAGGTCTCCTCATATTACGATTTCTTTGTTAAATTGGACTTAAATTTGATAAAAAATACAAAACTCAGCCTAGATCGTCTTGTTTATACTCAATAATGTCGCTCCCAAAGTCTACTGACGCGTGGGTCACGAAGGGCACCACTGGACTTGATGATATGGTATTCGAGACTGGCCGTCCTCTTCCAGCTGTCGAAGATCATGATGTAATGGTTAAATTCCATGGCGCGTCTCTAAATTATCGAGATATCGCTATCCTCACGGTAGGCATGGCCAAGATTCTCGTAGTCAACAAAAGGAGGCAACGACTAACAAATTGTAGGGCTCATATCCGTTCGCTATAAAAGACGATGTTGTTTCTGCGTCTGATGGTGCTGGTGAAGTAGTCGCAGTTGGACCAAAAGTCACCCTATTCAAGAAGGGTGACAAGGTTGTGACACTCTTCAACCAAGGCCACCAAAGCGGCTCTCTCAATTTTAGATCCGCATCAACTGGAATAGGAGGCGCAATTGATGGCACCTTAAGAGGTCATGGCGTGTTCCCCGAACACGGCTTGGTTGCGATGCCTTCTAACTTGAACTACCTCGAAGGAGCTACTCTTGTCGTAGCGGGTCTGACGGCCTGGAACGCTCTTTATGGTCTCACTCCTATTAAGGCAGGTGATTATGTCTTGACGCAGGGTACTGGTGGAGTGTCTCTCTTCGCTCTTCAGTTTGCAAAGACAGCAGGGGCGAAGGTTATCGCCACGACGTCGTCGGCCGCCAAGATGGAAATCTTGAAGAAGCTGGGGGCGGATCATGTGATTAACTATAAGGAGACACCAAACTGGGGCGAGAAGGCGAAGGCGCTGACTCCAGGGGGCGAGGGTGTGAAGCACGTGGTTGAGATTGGAGGACCTGGCACTATGGCGCAGAGTCTCAAGGCTGTGCAGTTTGATGGCATCATTTCCATTATTGGATTTGTGGCGGCTGCTACTAAGGAGCAGCAGCCCCAGTTTCTGGACGCTCTGAACAATATCTGTACAGTCCGGGGTCTGCTGGTTGGCAGCAAGGACATGTTCGAGGACATGGTCAGTATACATTGTTGCATTTGCTGAACCAGGACATAAGCTAACTATCATTACTAGAACCGAGCTATTGTGGCCAACAACATCAAGCCGTATATCGATTCCAAGGTATTCTCATTTAAGGAGGCTAGAGAGTACGTTCCCCTGCCACTCCATCTTAAACAAGTATCTAACAATAAACCAGGGCAATTCAGTACATGGCTGACGGGAAACATGTCGGAAAAGTTTGTATCAAGATAGAGTAGGTCATGAAGCCAATGTCATACTATAATTACCTTTATCCCTATATTCCTGCGCAACCGCTATCGACTACCTCATTGTGACTATGAAGTAGATCCATGCCCATAAGATGAAATCTCCGATGCACGTCGCTGCATCGAACGTTCGATACAGACAGTATCATTCCCAGTCCCATATTTCATCACACCCTCGCCAGCACTCAAGTACTGTACATGCTCGGGGAATAAGTGATCTGCTCCGGCAAAAGTAATCTACGATACCCCATTCGCGTTCTCATTTAGGTGGTATCCCGTGGCCCCTCCTGCCTGCAGCTCACTGCGCAATGCGTCGCCCCGCTCGCGATGAAGCGTCCTCCTAGAACCATCCATTTCCTTCCTCCCCGCACTTCTAGCGGCCTTCCCCAGATTGCAAGCGTTACCCGACGAGCTACGAGTCTGGGGAACACCCCTAGACCGCTCTTTGACAGCACCCCTCGCCGGCGCCATGCCCAATTCTGACACACACCCTTCCTGTTCTAGAAGACTTCAAGGACAGGGTTAGAAGCACTCCTGCATTGCCCCTCACGCCCCTCTCACGTGCACGGTCTAAGCGCGACTCATTTAGCCATTTAGCCATCCGCTCACCACTTCCTTCTAGCGTGGAAGCCTCAGCAAGGGCGGGATATGGCGGAAAAGATGAGCTCCATGGTGGCGCTGCGTAGATTGCTTCAGTTAGAGGTGCAGGGTGGGGGACGGCGGGGGTCACGGGCCGGCAGTGGGAGGGATCGCCTTGGTCGAAATGAAACGCCAAGGATGGTGAGTTGATAGAGGTAATCTATAGTGGTATCAGGTGGACCTTGGGGTGGCGACTCAATATACCACGATATGTTGGAGCAGGTCGAACATAATGTGTTATTGCATGACGTGGTGGGATGTGATGCAGGGGTGCTTGTTGATTTCGTTGCAGGAGATGGATCATTATACCATGACGATAGACCGTCAAGCTTCCGGGGATTTTAGAGCGCATCAATGGCCGCCTACCTCGCCGTGTCTAGTAAAGCTATAAGAGAGGCTACTACTGGGTCTTAGCATGAGAATCTCTCGGCTTGTGCAGCGATGTCCAACCTCCGTACTAGTAGGAGCACAGTATGGGTCCTAAATCCTAATCCGTAACCAACAGGTACGTGGGCCCCATCTATCTCGTACGGCCGGTCAGCGTCTAACATCTCACAACAGCCCTTGGTTATCCCCCTTTCATGACAATCAAGAAATTCTCCTGTCATCTTCAACTTTGTCGATCGTTTGGTTGGATACGGGCCGCCGGCCCTCTGATTATCGTCAAGGGAGAATGGCGATCACCACTCTTTTGTAAAATCTCCAGGCCAGCTCCATGTCGACACTGATACGTGTGACCACAAAATCAGTTTTCGGTATCGAAAATTCAGCTCTTACGCCTTATATGCTGGTGGAATGCCGTGCTTGGCTGCATAGAATAGATGATAGCCGGTGCCATCTAGAAAAAAAGGCCCGCGGGATTCGGAAATTTGGGAACTAAACGTAGATCATCGATATAGATGCCTCGAGATTTTAAGCCTAACTTTTGTATAAAAATGGAGGCCAGATTCCGCTCTTTCTCTTCTTATTTCCTCATTCAGTTGCATCTTCAAGCTGCGTTCTATCACTCTCTATTTTCCCCTCCTTGAACTGCTACCTACTGTCTCTCTATATCTACATTATATTGAAAGCATGAAGTTTTCTGCTACCCTCGCTGCCCTGGCAGCTACATCCGCCTCCGCCCACACCATCTTCCAGGAGGTGTCCGTCGACGGCGCCGCGCAGGGCCTACTCAAGGGAGTCCGCGCCCCTGACTCCAACTACCCAGTCCAGGATGTCTCCAGTCAAGCCATTGCCTGCAACACGGGCCTCCACAGCCCAGTCTCCAGCGATGTTATCGAAATCCCAGCTGGAGCAAAGGTTGGCACCTTATGGCAGCACCTTATCGGCGGGCCCCAGGGCGAAAATGACCCGGACAACCCCATTGCTGCCAGCCACCACGGACCTGCCCAGGTTTATCTTGCGAAGGTAAGTCATTCAGAGATTCATGATTCTTCAATGTTAATACAAGCGTAGGTAGGCGATGCTTCCTCTGCCGACCCCGCCGGTCTCTCGTGGACCAAGGTTGCGCTCGAGGGCCTCAACAACGGTGTCTGGGGAGTAGACACCATGGTCTCCGGAGGCGGGTGGTGGTACTTCACCCTCCCCTCTTGCATCGCCCCTGGCGACTACCTCATGCGTGCTGAGCTCCTTGGTAAGTTTCGATGCCATCCCATGCTATTTGATCGGTCATACTGACGCAAATAGCTCTCCACTCCGCCTACGACGTCGGACAGGCCCAGTTCTATATGTCCTGCGCAAACATCCGCGTCACTGGCAGCGGATCCACCGAGCTCTCTGGCGGCGTCAGCCTTCCAGGTGCCTACTCGGCCGACGACCCGTAAGTTTCCCCCTTTCCTACCTTCTGCTTCCCGTGCTCGTCAAACCCCTGCTGCCTCTCCGCTTCCAATCATGACGTCTGCTGACCCTACGAAGTGGAATTACTATCAACATCTACGGCTCATCTGGGTTGCCAGATAACGACAACAAGCCTTACGTTGCCCCCGGCCCAGATGTGTTCACTTGCTAGATGGCGACATTGACTGTGTAGCGGCTATCACGTTATCGATGGCTGCGCAGTTAGTATTTTCTCTAAATGAAGAAAATGAGATTCTGAGACGCCGCTCGGTGGCGGCGAGAAGAGACGGAAAGGATTGGATTGAGGAGACTCGGGGAAGTTGTTTTTCTTGCATATAGTAGTTTACTTACTGTATATACTTTATCAAATACTCACAGCTATATCAACAGCTATTTGCCTCGGACCGTCTCCAAAAACATTCACTGAGTCAAGCCATCATTCCTGAGCTTCCGTTTCTCATATGCTGGGAGCCTTGTTGATATTTTGATAATTTCAACTATGTTGTTCGTGTGGTGTAACACAGGTATTTGTGGTATACAGTCGTTCCGTAACCCGTTCGTACATTTGGTTTTCAGCCAATTCTGCGCCCAGCCTCGTATGTCCGCCTTCTAATATCCAACATCTTATATACACTTTATCCTTCATATACATCGTTATGGCGATGATCGCCTCCCTCCAGTACCATCTGTATTGCTTCCTATGCCGGTAAGTGCAAGTATTTTTCCCACAGTTCCCCCTGGTTTCGGTATGGGGCATTCTCTCTTCTCCCTCGTCCCAACTATCTCTTCAAGGTCCTCTCCACCAAGAGTTGCTGCAGTTGTCGCACACGGCTTCCCCTCCTTGACTAAGCCGTCTGTAGCAACCTCTGGAGCGCACCTCTTTCTCCGTCTCCTCTTCCCATCCGGACATATCTCCCCCTCTGTATATGCCACCCGGGGCGCGGGACACGGCAGGATATGTGGCAATGTAACGACAGCAAAGCTGGCGAGGAGGGTCGTAACGAATATTGAGGATGTCATCCGCGAGCGCGGGTGTAGATGGGGCGGCATTGTAGACGTGCCGGCGACGGCGGAAGCGCGAGAATTCAATCCGTGGAGAAAGGCATCCAGCTGATGGAGGGTTTAGCACTGGTCGCTGGGACAAACAAGGCTCTTACACTAGTAACTGGCTTTTCTATATCAGCGAGGACTGGTAGAGGTGAGCGATTGTCGAATTGGGTCGCAATGGTTCCAATGGAGGGGTGTCTATAAATTTCTCCACACGGAGATGGTCTGAGGTTAGATCCGGCTAGCGTAATACAAGCTAGCACCCCGGCATACATTATCGCGAATGTCGTGGGCTGGGAACTTTTAGATCGACATATCACACAGCATCCAGGAACTGAATTGGCGCACGACAGGAACGAATCTATCGGGTTTATGCATCTCATTCCTTTGCTATAATATCAGAAATTGTACAGAAATCTAGCAATATTGCTATTTAGCGCTTCATTCGACGTTGTCGCATTCAGTGAGCATCGTCGGTAGCGGGCCCAGGTTTTAACTCGGTGGGCTATCCTACGTCTACGTTCAGCATCTCGACGTCGTAGCACTGAAGTAGACACGCACTTCAAAGTTTCCAGATAGGAGGCGCGACCTGCGCGGTCCAAACCCCGGTGACGATACAAGATGAGCGACTTGGATAAGTGAGTTTTGCCCCGGCTTCATCGCATCAAATTCGAAACTAATCAAAGCGCCTAGGGCTATTGCACAGCTGCGGGAATGTCGACCAATACCAGAGGCACAGGTCAGGGAATTATGTTATAAGGCACGAGAGCTGTTGGTGGAGGAGGGCAATGTCGTAACAGTCACAGCACCAGTCACGGTATGTCATTGACGACACTGCGTCTTGTCCATACCAACTGATGAAAAATAGATATGTGGCGATATCCACGGCCAATTCCACGATCTCATGGAGCTCTTCCGGGTTGGCGGCGATGTTCCGGACACAAACTACCTCTTTATGGGCGACTTTGTCGATCGTGGTTTCTACAGTCTCGAGTCTTTCCTGTTGCTCCTCTGCCTCAAAGTCCGGTACCCAGATCGCATGACGCTCATCCGTGGAAACCACGAGTCGCGCCAGATCACAACTGTATACGGCTTTTACGATGAGTGCCTGCGCAAATACGGTTCTGCAAATGTGTGGCGCTATTGCTGCGACGTCTTTGACTACCTTGCCCTAGGTGCGATCGTCCTCAACGCCTCCGCCACCTTGCAGCCCAACGACAAGATCCCCATTCGCCCACAAGCCCCAGAAATAACCAACACCGAAGATTATGATGAGGCAGACATCGAGATCGAAGTTCTCAACTCAGAGGGTGGCATCCTCCACCGCTTCCCTCGCAAGGGCAGCAAACGAAACGACGTCCTTGTGCGCACCCCTCCCCCCTCTACCACCCCGACAAAGACCGGCGCTCCCGGCTCTGGAGCCTCAGCCCACAGTAACGGAACCTCCGGTAACAATTCGACCGCCGTATTCTGCGTGCACGGCGGGCTCAGCCCCCTTGCCGAAACGCTCGACAAGATCCGCCTCATCGACCGCAAGCAGGAAGTCCCACACGAGGGATCAATGTGCGACCTGTTGTGGTCCGACCCGGAGGATATCCAGGGCTGGGGTCTGTCGCCGCGCGGGGCCGGCTTCCTCTTCGGAGCCAGCACGGTACAGAATTTCAATCACGCGAATAACATCTCGATGATTGCGCGCGCGCATCAGCTCGTCATGGAGGGCTTCAAGGAGATGTTCGATAATACCATCGTTACGGTCTGGTCCGCACCAAATTACTGCTATCGCTGCGGGAATGTGGCGGCTATTATGGAGCTTGGTGAGGATGGAGGCGGTGGGGATGGCGTATTGGCGAGGAGTAACGGCGAGGTTGGCCGCAGCGCCGCTCTGCAGCAGGGCGATCTGGATGAGAACGCTGTGAGCGTGAACCCTGGACCTGCAAGGCGGTACAGAGTATTCCAGGCTGCGCCGCAAGATTCGAGAGGCATGCCGGCCAAGAAGCCTCAAATAGAATATTTCTTGTAGAGGAAAAGTTGCATGGAGTCGTGCTATATGAAGAGGCGGGGTCTGGTCAGGGATGAGGAGTTATGTGGTGTGCTTATGAACCATGATGAATTTTACGGGCACGAGGGTAGTTGATATTCACGGCGCGGGCGGGATATGGGTAAGAAATGCATACATACTATGATACCAAAACGATTTTTCTACTTAAATCAAACTCGCACTAACAGACCTTTCTATCATGACCCCCTGACATCATCTCCCCTTCGCAATATGCAGCGTGATTATACTCTAAAAATACCACCCTCATCTCCCCTCCATCTCCCGACAGAAATATATTTGGCACAGCCAGTGTTGGGTTATCTGTGAGGTCGATCACAGTTGGGGTATTTGACTTTGTAAGATCGATCACTGTTGGACCTGCTTTTTCCTTCGGCCCATTTGCCATTGCAGCCCGGATAGTGGCTGTTTCAGCATCCATGGCGGCTATGGCAGCTATACTGGCTGCAATTGAATCTTCTTGGGCGGCTGCCCGTGCCATTCCTATTTGACGTTGCCACGCTACGGCTCGTAAAATCTCAATGATGATCCTCTCCGAATCCCAAGTGTGGTGGGCATCGATGCAATATTTCTCACATAAAACCTTGAGCTCGACCGCGCTTCTCTGTCGATACATATATCTGGTAGCGAGCCAGAACAGGATCTTGACTACATCGGGGACACATCTGTGTTCGCAATCATTTGCCGGTGTCCCCATAGCCTCCTCATATTCTGCTGCTGCGTTGTTGTTGCTCATTAATTCCTGATACGCCGTCTCATATAACCTCACAATCTCTCCTCTTATTCGCGCCGAGTTCCATTCAGGGTTAATAATGATACCAAGACCTTCGCAAATATGCCGTTGCTCGAGCTCGCTATTCTCCAAGAGGGTAGCGATCATGCGTTCCGCACGAGCTTGCGCTTTTCTTTCGGCTTGGGCTACAACTGTCTCGGGGTTAGCTCTCTCTACCTTATGTGCGGGTTGGTAATGTGGTATCTTTACCTTTTGTAGTTTGTCAAGCAATGTTTCCCTACCCCACGAAGGGTCGACACATATTCCAAGGCGCTCTAGTCGGCTCTCTAGTGCACCAGTACTCATATATGGTTCGGTCTCGATAATCATATATTGCGGAGACTCAGTAGTCGTCGGTTGTAGAGTCACAGCACTGAAACTATATGGAGTCACCAAACCCATAGGGTTTGTAGTCCCAGCATTGATATTTTGCGGAGTTCCAGTACTGGTATTTGGCGGTGTCCCAGTTGTGATATTTTGCGTAGTTCCAGTATTCTTTTGCTGTGGAGTGCCGCCGCCGAATAATTCGCCTGCGGCAGCATATGCCAATGCCTTCTGCCGAGCCGCCTCTTCCATCGCTTCTTCCATATGACGTGTACTCTCATTGGTTGCAGGAGCCGCCTGTTTGGCGACTGGTGTTGCCACGCCACCTCCATTGTTCGCGGGATCCAGATCAGCTTCCGTGCCTGCTCCTCCGCGCAGACCCAGCCGTTCCAACCCTCCCAATTCACTCGGAATAAACTCCAGTGCGTCTCCTCTAAACTGCACTTGTTTAACAGGCTGGCTCTGCGTCTGACCGAGTTGTAAGTTGCCAAGCCCGGAAGTCGCAGCATTGATATTCTCTCCACCAGGTTGAGTTGGCGCCCCTCCCGTTGCTTGGCCGGGAGATCCAGAGCTGAACGTTCGTGCAACTTTAGTGCGATTTCCACTCCCGGAAGCCTCGTTTTCCGCCGCCCTCTTCTCAGGTGTTGACATGGTGTTAGGTTCATGATCTCGGCCTCCGACGCCAAACCAAAACGCCGCTTGGTCGCCAAACTCAAACATGGCGAATGCGGGGAGAGGGCCGGCAACCGCGCCCGGCTTTATTTGCACGCCATTGACGATGATAGAGCGTTCCCAGGGGTCGTTATTGATGAGGAAGTAGCGGTACCATCTATCGTGGTCCATTTGGCGCTCAGAATCATAGTCCCGGCCTTCAAATCCACCGACTGGACCCCATATGTCTCCCACAGTGTCGTATTCGAACTCGTCCTGGAGAAAACTATCGGCAGGAGAATCGGCAGGAGAATCGGCAGGAGAATCACCATCATCCACATTGCCTCCTAGTTGACTTGATCCGTAGCTTTGTTTGCTTTTCTGTCCTGGAGAGTGTACGGCCGGAATATATATTCTCTTCTTATTTTGAGGGACCTTGACGCGGTCTCGATAAGCTATGTTCAGACGTCGCGTTGGTCTAAAAGTGTAGGGTGGTCGAGTTTGAGTGGCGCCAAGTTTGGGAATTACAGGGATGCGGCGTATATCAACGGCAAAGGGTCGGTCATCGCCACTGAGGTGGCTGTCTTTCAATTCGTCTGGCCAGAAGTACGGCGGCAAACGGAACGTATGCCCGGGAATCCCGTCCCAAAGCTTGGTTTCTGAACGGCGAAGTTCAATTCGTTCTGGCAAGACGGTGGACTGAAGAGCCTGCATTATATCAGCTTATTACTTCTAATGATGGTACAAGTGCTTTGAAACTCGTTCTAGCAATTATTATGGCTATAGACTTACCGGGACCGGCGAATATCGTGTGTCCAGTGTGGACGCTTCTGGAAACGGCGGCCGCATGAACCTCACCGCAGATCCATTCACGCCTTTCAGCTTCGGAACCCAAAAGCTGTTCTCGATCGGGTCAGGGCGACCGTCAACAATAGGAAGTGGGTTATATAAGTGGAGTGCCGCCAATTCATTCTCGTAATCATCCAGTTTGTCGATGTTATCCGGGCTAAGATCAAACGGAAATACCTCTGCAGGGCAGCTGCCCTCCTCAACCATGCCCATGGTTTTAATCAAAGATGCATCGTTCTCTCCCATGAACCACAAGATGTTGGCAACCCACCACGACGTGCTCAGTTCCCGCGACAGAGCATTGATGCGTTCGTAATCTGCATCCATCTCCTCATCTGTGCCTCTTTGGGGGGCGAGCGGAGAACGGATGCTTGGGTGAGGGACAAGTAGTGGTCGGATCTGCCCGTTTTTGGATATTATTGAGAGGCTACTGAAGTCATAAGTAGCCTCTCCGGGATTAGGAGCAGGCCCCATACTAGGAGGCGGCGTCGGCGGCCTCGATCCAAATTGAAACTCGACCTCGGTTCTCCAATCGTCGAAATCCTTATTCAGTTCGAAGGGGTCCTTTCTCAGCTCTTCGTCGATGAACGTAGTAATATCATATCTACCACCAATATGTTTTGGTGCTACGTGTTTGCCTGCCAGTTCGTTCGTCGCGGTGACTTTTCGAAAGTACGGTCCGAAATTTCCAAAATGGGGGAACTCTCCAACATCTGTGGCCCTTCCCTCATCGGCTTCGTCCCGGGTTAAATCGCGGTCGATAAATGGATCTTCCCAGCGCGCCATTGTTTGCCTTGGACGCCCCCAGGGATCGACCTCGTACTCATGGTCGTCATCATCTGCAGGTCCGTCGGGAGTATCGTCACTGTTGTAAAACGTGGGTCTAGGACCAAGCACTGCCACAGTCCCGTACAATCTGACTGCCTCCAGTCGTGCGTTTATATCGAAGGTTCGGTGAAAGGGCGTCGCAAATCGCGGGTCAAGAGCATGATCAAGGTTGCCTGGTTCAACGGTCTGTGGTGGCGTTTGATCCGCCATCTAAACAGTATAAGAGTCAGCTTGTTCAGCTACTAGGCCACCTAATGGTCGACATAGATAATTCAGCTTCATATCTATAGGCTTACCTTGAAAATATAGAGGTTGTAATATTATTAAGATCTCTGTCGCCTCTCCAGCATGTCCAAATCGCAATAGTCGATATTCTCCCTCCATCTCCAAGAAATTATCAAGGGTTAAGGAAGCCATTTCGCAGACAAAGGAGAGCTTGATGTGCTCCTCGTCGCCGGAAGCGTATGCCCTCGGCGGCGCCATTCTTCCGGTTCAGCAATTACGAACAAAGGCACATTAGCATCCGGAAAGCTGTTGTCCCACAAAAACATCAGGGCGGTATTCAACTTTCTTTCATTTCATTTCGCATCACTGTTCCCGAATCGTACAGTTATCTCCCACTGCATTTAACGTTTCGAAGGGGTTGGAGATGCAATCTTGGCCGGAGAAACAGACAAAGACTCGTGGAATGCAAAAAAAAAAACGCCACAAATTGTGGACATGGGAAAATAAGACACAACCAAAAACTCTCACGGGGTATCATTGAATGCGGCACAAAATGAGAAGTGACGAAAGGGACATCAATGCCCTATACCAGAATACCGGTCCATAACGTCAAACACAACGTTATTGCTCACTTCGCAATCCGTGCCGCATTGTGGTGAGCATCCGAGGTCCGTTCGGACATCGGATGGGAGAGCGTCGGTTGCCATCGCGGTAATCATGTCGGTGGCATAGATGCAGCTGTTCGTCCCAATGGCCTGGGCACTTGACGTGGGGGGGGGCACAACGTATGGTGGACTTTGGAATGGAGGCCCGGGTCGTACAGGAAGCTGAATCTGACGAGATTGGGCCTGCTGGTATGCAGACATGGATGGGTTATAAAGAGATTTAGAGGGGTCGTACAGGGCGTGCAGTTGCTGGAGGTAGCGGTATTGGTTTTGATCAATGGGTGCCTGCACTCCGAAATCGAAGGCCTTTCTTTGATCCTCGTGATTCGACATAGGTGCCAACGTATTAATTGCTCCGGGCGGCCTTCCGGGCTGTAGCTGAGGCGGCTGTGGAACTGGTGTCTGCTCTCTTGGATTCGAAGTGCAGCTATTTCCTCCACAACACTGATTGGAGAAGCTGTACGTCGATACCGGTGTGCAAGGGTCGGGTTCTCCACTTAGTTTCTGAAGCCCTTGATATTGAATATCATCCGCCGATGCCGTCCATCCCGTTTGCATCGTATTTAGACCCAAACCCGAGTTCTCGATCTGTTCCGCTCCTTGGTCCTCCATGCTCTCCGGCGATGGCACCCACGTCGCCTGTGTCGCCGTCGGGCTTGCAACCATATCGATATTCTGTTCTCCGGGCATCGTAGACGCTGGTCTCGTCTCTGGTGGCGAATCCTGCGAATCGGTGCACTTCCATCTTTGAACGCCGAGAAGTGTCTCTAAAACATGCGCATCGTCGCTTCTCGGCGTATTCGCCGACCACTGCTGGCTGCCTCCATCGTCATCGCTCGCGTCGTCGAGGCTCAAGCCATGCTGGGCAAGCAGCAGACGCAGTCGTCGGTTCTCGTCGATCACTTTGCGCGCGGCGCCCTGGATCTCGGAGCTGGCTTCGACGCCCGTGAGTTCGCATTGCCGGAGCCGGCCTTCGAGTTCCTGGAGGTACTCCTTCCTGCGCGCTCGGGACCGCCGTTGATTGTCGCGGATGCGAGCCAGATTGGCCTTGTCCTACGGTGCGGTGTTAGTGGCCTTGCTCGTGGATTCTGCCCGGGCATTTCGTCAAGTTTAGGCTAGTGTGCAGTAAGTAGCTTACGCTGTCAGGCATGTTGATTGCTTGTCGTCTGGCAATATCCGACGTAGAGCTTGCCAATATTGAGGAGATCTTCAGTTCAGCCTTGCTCACTGCCAACCTTCGGAGTCGAGGACAAGCAGTCCATATAAGGGCCAGGCCGGAATGACGAAAGAGGCAAGACCCTGTTTTACCATCCTTCGGAAGCAAGCAGCCCTCTTAGTCGGCGCCTGTGCTCGAATCTAGCCCTCAGAAGGAATTATCGGTGTACAGGGCAAAAGACGAGTCGCGTTCTCTCGATCGGCCAACTGAACCCCCGGGATGCCCTTTCAGTAGTCTACAGGGCCCCTTCGTCTGGCGTGAATTCGTCTCGGGCGCCCCCACCGCAAAATCCCGACTTACCTCAGCAACACCCCACGCAAAAAAAAAAGCTTAATTCGCAAGGCTACGGAAAGCAATCTCCCCATTACCGGGCGCCAAAATACACAATTCTCCTACTCTCCACACTTTTCGCTCCCGTCGCACCGCTGGCGTCCGTCTTAAGAACCTTGAGATCAGCCCTAGGGTATCTAGAGGACTAACTAACGCAGCTTGCGATCGTTTTTTAAGGCGTCGCCGAGCGGGAAATTGGGCTGGCCGGGGGCGGCGGCCTGGGAAGAAAAGGGGTACCGGGGTAATTCACGCCTCGCCCCCTTTCGGGCTGAGGAGAATCAGGGGGCGCTCGTCCCCAATGACGAGGCTCGCCGTCGGGCGTATCAGGGTGGGGTTTGCTCACTAATAGCGTTGTAGTGCCCCCACGCGACCCCCCACCGCCGATAATCCCAATTCCATAATAATATCATGCGACAAATAACTGTCTCGGGCCTCGTGCAGGTACGGCGCACTTCAGCAGAGCAAGGGTAAGTTGGAACGGTTGCAACGGTGGGTATGGTTGTTGTGAAGCTACTAAATCTATGGATGATAATCCTGTCTCTTTCTCCAGCCTACTAAGGACGAACGCTCCACCTCCGCCGCCCAGAAACTCCAAGTGATCAATCACTATAAATATGATAATGCCGCACGTAAATAAACGGGACGCCGGATGCCCAAAATCACAAACGCCACGCTCTCCCATGCAAAAAAAATTATATCGCTCGCTAACTCGCTCTCTCATGCAAGGGCAAGGGCAAGATTCGATCCAATTATAATGATCCTCGCAAAATCCCTTGCCCGTCGTTGCCCAATTTATAAGCCTTCTCACCCGCAATTGGAGCTTCAACAGGCAGTTGGGCGCCGTCGGTAGTTTGAGTTCCGTGCAATGACGGCGGCGTACTCTTTCCTGTAGGCTTCCTCGTCCATCACATCATCGTCTGCTTCCATCACGTCGTCTACTTCTAGAACGTCGTCGATTTCGATGGCGGATCCGTTAATTTTTTCCACGGACTTCACTTCCAGCCCCTTCGGCGGGTTCTCCGCGGCCTTCTCTAATAACTTTTGTGCCGGATTTACCGGTTTCTCAAACATCTTCTCTGCTTCCCTCCTGATCTGGATTTGCTTTAAAGTCCGTGGGGCCTGGGGTTCCGGCTTCAATGTAGCGGAGGCAGTAGAGGCAGGAGCTCCACCTTTATCACCCGCTCTGACATTGTCAGCTTTCCCGTTCGTTGTCGCGCTTGGGTCCGTGTCCGTACCGACTTCCGCCCCCGTCCCTTTCTCCTTCATTTCTTCTTCAGCCCTATCCCACACCTCCTTCAATCGTGACTTGATTCCTTCAATCTCCGAAGTGCACTGTCCGTCACGCAGGAACTGGTGGGCTGCATGCTCGCACATGCTCTGGCACCATTCGAGTCCACTATCCAGCTCGTCGAATATACTCGACCCTAACTCAGGTGATCTTGGAGATGCTCCAACACCGGCAAGGCCAGCGCCGGTTTGCCCAGCCCGTCTAACGCCTGGCGCGCCTGGGCCCGCACGAAGGGCTCTGTTCGACGTCAAGTCTCTCATGGGCCCCATGCGGCGTGTTGACACAAACTTTAACGCCGGCAACGGTAGCCCCTCGTCGTCCTCGTCGCCGGGCGAAGCGGAAGCCATCATCACATTCGGGCCATTGGAGCCATTTGCAATAGCCCCTGCAGCAGCCGCCGGGGTACTATCCACCTCCAACTCCGCCTGTGGTTCGTCGTTCATTGCTTCCAGGTCAGCCCTCATGCGCATGCTCGCCATCCGCTGGGCCATCTTGCCCTTGCGCATGGAGTTGCGGGAGGCACTGATGTACTTGACGAGGGTCTCGAAGTCGCTCTGCACGGCTGAGTCGTAATAGACGATTATCATTGAGCGGGTTCGGTGCTTCGGTTTCCCGGATTCGGCGGAGGCTAGAGACTCGGTCTTGCGCTTGCGAAGGACGGGTGGTGTGAGCGCGGGGAGACCTTTTGCGAAGGCTCCGCGTAGACGGTTAGATGTGTTGCGTTGGGGGGTTCGTGGGGAGTTGTCGGCGTTCGGTGATGATGGTACCTTGCCGTTGCCGTGAAAGGTGATTGTAGGAACTGAAGTCTCATTGTTTGTGTTGGGAGTAGTTATAGCAGAATTCGTGCCAACTTCGATATCCTCTGGTATGGCCTCGGTGTCATCTTTCGGCCGTAGTGACTCTGTAGATCCCTTATTCCGTAACGAGCGTGTCGAGGGTCTGCTATTTTCGGCCTCTGCCAGTTCGCCCTGTCGTCTTGCTATCTTGCCATTGAGGTCATCGAGAAGAACCTGCCAGTCGGGTATCGACTTGACAAGGTGGCCGAGCGGATCCATGCTGAATGCTGCTATGAACCTCTCGCCTTGGTATCGTGTTTGTTGAGGATTATGCAGAGTCGCTGATGTCTTTGGGGGTCGTAGGCGCTATTGTGCTGTACACTGGTTCGAATGTCCGGCTTGCTGCAGGAGGCACGCCCTTACGAAGAGGCCATTATCTCACAGAGGCGGATGTATCTCAGGTAGAAGCGAGACGGCGATTTAAAAACTGTCGATATGGAGTATGAGGTTTATGTTGGCCGTTGGGCAAGTTGAGGTTCGGTTGCACAGCGGAGCTCGTCTTTCACCCTGTCGACGGAATGATCGCTGCTTGGCGTGGAGGTCCGCCCTGTCCGCGCGGTACTTAGCAAGCTGTTGGACTTGTTGGTCGCCACAAACAATAATATCCCACTATGAAGAGCAATCTCCCAGCAAGGCCCACTCAACCCCGTTTTTTCGAAGATATTTAGAAGAAAGCGACGATGAGAGTAGTGGAGCAGGAGGGGGAGGATAAGGCAGAGATTGAACGTCGTGTGGTTTTGATGATGGCAGTCGAGAATTTTTGTCACACTTTCGGGGGGTTGTGAGGGGTTATTATGTATGTATATACTCTGCAGTACTTTCACAGGGGGCCATATGGGAACCATAAGGGAACCACACATAGTAAGGGATATTTCTAGGTATGTCATCGGGACGAACAGGACGACATGGGCCCAACCACAAATACCTCTCGTAGCCAGGAAAGGTAGAGTACTCGAGTAGTCACGAAAAGGGAGAATGGATGTTTGAGGTGGAGAAGGAGAGGATCTGCGATGATGTTTGTTTCTCCATGGACGTACTATACAACTATACATATTAATTGCCCGCTATACCTTCATATTCCCTGCTATAGTTTCTCTATGTTGATGTTGACCATGCTGCCATGCGTATCGTATGTATGTCTGTATGTGGGAGTATGCACGAATATGTATGTCTGCATGTATGTAACCCCCCCTTCCCTCTCCCCCTCCGTCCTCCTCCTCTTTAGTCACGATATAGGTATAGAGTAGCCCGTATCAAGGTGTATTCTATGTTCTACCTTCTTCTCCCACGAACTGTGATCTACAGGACATGTCGAAAGAGCAATATATGCTGGGCGTACTGTACTTGAGTATAATATCTATTGATATACTCGGGTATATCAATAGCCTGTGACGCCTGCATCTCGGGTATCGGGGTATCTCGTATGGCAAGAAGCCAGGTAGGAAGAGGAAGAGTGGGCCAGTTTTACATCTCCTGCACGTCCACTGTCCACTATAAGCTGCTAGATTGAAGCCCATCGCGACGGCCCGCAGTGTAGAGTCTCCATAGCAGGCAGGTGCGCCTTTGCCACGCCGCACACGAGCAATTCTCGTCTCATGGACCTCATGGACCTCATGGACACTCGACGTAGCGTAGCATTGCACACATTACACACTGGCTGTGCATGTTGCACATCGCGGCCATGAGCGGCGGCTTTCTCACTTGATTCTAAAAGCCCTCGGCCACTTCAAACGTCGCTGGAGAACACGTATTCGTCCAACCTCACTTGCTCCCATGATGTCCAATGAGCTACCCTGGCTGTGACTGCCAGTGGTGTCGGCCAACTCGAAACACAAAGAAGCAAGTAGGTGTTCTTGGCCAAAGACTGGAGTATGCAGATGATGCGCATCACATCTCCACCACGCAAACAGGCTACTTGAGTACTCGAGTACTTGAAGGACTGCAGCCATTCACACGAGTTGCGAAGCGACAGTAAGCACGCCCTGTTGCGAATCCTGACCGCACATGTTGCCAGACACAGTATCTCTGTGCCATCCCCATGCATACTAACGAAAACATCCCAGTCCCAGCGGCTATGGCGCAGGCATTAATAGAGTGCTCGTTGCACAAGGCCTCGGGGTGGCCGCCGTCAATATATCTCCCTGTTGCACAGCAGCCGAGACCTCAATTCCCGTTTCTTATCAATCTTAGATCTGGCACTTTTCTTCTCCCTAGTCTCCGCACAAAAAGCGGCTGAGAAATCCCTGAGAAGTATTGATTGTGTGTGGCATCTGTGGACGCCATGGGCCACTGGCGAGAACAAGTGCAATCGGGGAACCCTTCCGCCCGATCCTAGCGAGCAGATCTCCATAACCTCCTCTTTTCTCCAACATCCTGCATGAGCCAAGGAACTCGCTACTCCATAGAAGTGTGCCATTGCTCACCCAAACGGTACTCGAGTGTACTCGGGCACCGTACTTTGCCATGCGCGGCGGGCGCTGCAAAACGAGGTTCACAGCCAGCGAAGTCCCCAAGACAAACCACTGCGGCCGACGACGACGAGTCACAAAACTGCATATGAGTATGGGGCATCACGACTGCATATGTGAGAGCAGGGCCTCTCCCTTCCCCTCCAACACAACTCCACCGAAATGTGCGCGCCAGTGCATCTTCACCTGTTCTTCCATATACCCATACACCGCCTCTTAGCCCCCAAGTCCACTGTAGAATTCGCGTGCAGCATCAGACGCAGATGCGAACTACTACGGTGCGACTCTCGAGCAGCCGATTTCCCATGAAGACCTTGGAAACCCTTGTCTCCACGCCGCGGCTGGCCCCTCGCACATCTATCTCCACGACGAAAACGCGGTAGGACTAACCACAGACACGTCTGCCAGTGTTACATCCCGCGTCGGCGACGTCCCGTGCCACTGTTGGAACTGTCGAAGCTCGTGCGGGACCGATTGCGGAAAGGATGCGTTGTTTCGCTTGAACTGGTTTTATTAGCCTAATCCAATCGGACTACATAATGCACTGGGCGGTTTGTACTGCATATTATTCGAGCTACTGTCGTCATGGCAGTAGCTCCAAATCTCCTCCAAATCAGACTCGTAGCATAACATTCAGAGTAAGCAGTCATCATTGTTCAAGATGTGCAGATCAGATGGCTTTTGCAGGAGACTCGTGGTCTAGAAGAGTGAATGTTACAGGGAAGCGCCCACTTACTCTAGAGTATCTCAAGGGTCCGCAAATAAAAAAAAGTTTGTGCGTAGTTATTATTTATTCATACAATAGGTTGTTTTAGATTTCGTAAATGTTGTTCAAAAAATAAGTATTTATATAACGTGGTTTATCAGCATGTCGCGCATATCACCATGTCGCGCACTTTTCCGTAAC
>JPJV01002428.1:0-17024 GCA_000750745.1 Pseudogymnoascus sp. VKM F-4281 (FW-2241)
GGGAGGATAGGGGGTTATTCTAAGATATATTTGCAGTCTGTCATGTTAGACTTATTCATGATTTACCTGAAGTGGGTGATATATCGAGTTTTGTGAGGGGCGGTAGGTTATGAAGTGAGAAAGTGTGGTAGGCAAAGAGTTTATGGAGATTGTTCCCTAGTAGGATTGATGTGGGTACCAGGCTGTAGTGTTAGCATATGATAGTTAGAAGTCGTACTGTGGTGTCTCACTTCTCATTCTCACCTTCAAGAGGATGGCTTAGAATTTGTGCAGCTCTATACGCTCCTCGGACCTCAGCCCAATCTGAAATACATGACTGCATCTCTGCTTCTCGAGAATATACATGGGATGCACGCGTTGCACAATATGAATTGCTGTTTCCAGCCGGAAATGGTGGCTGCAGAAGCTAACTCTGCCTTGTCGAAGTGGTAGCAATATTTGCGACCCCATCTATCGTTAGACCGACTCAAAGATCTAACAGCTTATTATTCGACGGAAGAAAAGACGCTCAGCCTACAGGCTATATCATTGCAGACCGAGGGTCTCTAGAACGGTCGGTAGCGCCGGAGAAGACATCTCCAACCTCTACATTTCGGATGATATCCGGGAAATCAGCTTCAAACGAAGTTTAAGATCCGCCCTTCAGATCTCAAACCTCAGACAGAAGCCGAGCCTGCTCTCGCTCGGCCCATACGACACACCTAGTGTCATTCCTGGGCATGGACTTTGCTTCCGTCGTCTTATTTATATGCGCCCTCGGATACTCGTTCTGATCTAGCTTTGAAGCAAAACGTGGCTTCACAACGACGCTGCAGATGCAATGCACCACGATCTTAGAGAACCAGGTGGTGCAACTTATTTTGAGAAGGGAAATGGAGATGTTACTTTACTATTCGACGATCGACAACAATGCTCTCGTTGGTTTCCGCAACCCAGGACGAGGAGCTACGTAACGTGGGGATGAACGAGGGGATGAATTAAGAAGTAGCACCGGAGATTTCGGCATCTCAAGTTGCAGTGCACCTAGCCGAGCTCGACTTTGCTAGTCAGGAAGCGGCACCTGCTGAAGGTTATAATTTTAACCAGAGCGTAAGAACTCTACAGAAAGGTATGTATTTGCAGTAGACTGCTGGGCTCTTCCTGGCCACGCGATACTGATTATCTTCAAATAGTTCAACCCGGGATGGGGTAGTCGGCTCGCAGGACATTGGATTCAATGACGGTGACCTTACTGGCTCCGGGGAACATTGAATGGTTCTGGTTACGGAACCTTGAAGATAATTATTGAGGTTAATCCAATCTCCACCCCTACCCTTGTAGCGTCGATGATGACGTCCGCACCCGCTGGGATATCGCATCTTGGTATGATGGCCTTTGTGTTCTCTTCTGACGCCAGCTGCTGCATTTTGTATGTATGAGTTGCTACGTACGTTTGAGCAAATTGCAGTCGAGAATCTGCAGAGTCTGTTGCGATGATGGTGAATGCGCCAAACGCTCTGGCCACGGCACAGCACAGGAGACAGATTGGGCGCGCTCCCATCACCGTCTCCTCGACAGTGATAAATGCGAGCGCACATATAGGCGCTGGGAGATCATTATGCGACAGCGGGATAGTAACCCCACAGTCGCAAAAGGGCTGTCTCATTGGCTGGACCGAGGCACAGACTGACGGCCGCACTAATGACACACACCATCCACCCCAATCATCTCAGACGAAGCTGCGACATGCTGCGGCCCGTTCCTATACCTTTTATTCCTCTTAGTTTCAAAACTACTGCGGGCGCTACCCAATAACCTATACGGTATGATTCGGGATTCAAAGTGAGGTGGGCTGCGGTTATCGAGTGGTTAGTTGAGCACGCACACAGCCCTGGCGTTTCATCTCGATTAGGACATGGTTGCAGGGGCAGGATGTTGGACTCATATGATTTTGGCTGAACCAACAATTACGGAGCCTTTCCACGGAGTGTACAGCCACGTCTAGTTTCATTGACAACAATGCTCATATACTACTATAAGATCATCATAATGTGCCGTTGCAGATATTTCTTGACATGTACAGTACAGTACAGTACAGTACAGTACAGTACAATGATCTGTCTCTGTTATTGAATCTATTTACAATCTTCGCAGCACTGCATCGACACATTGCAGTGTAATCATGACACAACATACTGAGAATGCCGGTCCCTCTAGTTCGGCAAGCAGTGACTTAGTTATCAGGCAAAGAGACCAAGGAGCACCGTCACCAAGTCCACATCGAAATATTGAGACCTCCATCGAAAATGCCGTATCCACGGGTAGAACCATCAGTGAAACGTTAGCTGATGAATTGAGGAATGGCGATTTTGCGAACGATGAAGAGAATAATCTTCGCCCTATTCTGACACTTGCCGAAGAGCTCCGTCACTACCAATCTCCGGTTGAGTTCTCCATAGGCGTGGTTGGTGATTCCGGTGTTGGTAAGTGTCTCGCTCTTACATGGTCACCAATTCTAATCGATTCGTAGGGAAAAGTAGCCTGATTAATTCCCTACTTAACGTACAGCGGCTAGCAAAAGCAGTAAGACTATGATTTGGTGATTTCCTTGAAACTTTCTAACGGTAATAGGGTGCGGACGGGACGGCTTGCACATCAGCTGCAACTGAATATCGGAAAAAACGTGCGAGCGATCCTGATGTCTACAACGTAGAAATCGAATGTATGAATGAAGCTGAGATTGCGGGTTTGTTACGGCAATGCGTCGTGGATTACAGACAGTACCATCTTCGAGACCTGGATCTCCCTCTTGCCAACTCGGAAGAAGAGGTGCTTCAAAAAAAGGCCAAAGTTGGTTGGGATACTCTCACGGCGGCATTTGGAAACACTCCTGGCTGTACCGAAGAGAGATTCAGAGACCAGGTCATCTCTATTGATTACTTACAGCGAGAAGTTCGTACATGGAAAGATGGCATCCAGTGGCCGGTGGGGTTCAATACCCCAGGAGTTCTAATCCACTCTGCAATTCCTGAAGACTGCGTAAGTCTGATTGACACCTTTTTAAGTGGGCGTATCTGGCCATTTGTGAAAGTAGTACGGTGAGTGATGACAACTATTACTATATATATTATACTGACATTGGTTAAAAAGAATCTACCTTGATGCGGAAGTATTGAACGGCGGCCTCGTACTGGTTGATTTGCCAGGCAAGTTTCCGTAACACATGTTCTGCATACCAACTAACTTCACTACTGTAGGCTTCCATGACGTTAATTCTGCGCGTGTCAGCATAGCGGAAACGAGGCTATACCAGTGTGATAACATATTTGTAGTCACTGATATAAGTCGTGCTTCTACAAACCAGGGTGTCAATGGGCTTGTTCGACAACTAGGGGCAAACTTCAGCAACTTCAGGCGGTCCCAAGGGGTTGCCATTGTTTGCACCAAATCTGAGGTACGTGGGAAATTGCGAGTCCGCTTCTGGACTCGATTAACATATATCTAGGTAGCTAAAACACAGGAGCACCAGATCCTTCGGGATGTTCGAAACACTACAGAATTTAACGAACATATTACGGACCGTCTGTGGAAGGATATTATTGATGACGGATATGATGGTAGACCAACTATGCACCTTCAAGCCAGGTATTCGACCCAAAATATATAAACTATCTACATATCTAACAAATAATAGACGCACGAACTTATTCATAACTGCACGCAACCAGCACGTACAGAGGCTGCTTAGAAGCAGCCATGAGACCGGACCACAAGCTCGCAATATCGAGATTTTCTGCGTATCAAATAGTCTCTACAGTGAAGCTCAGGCCGAGGGTCGGGAACTCGAGGCACGGCGCAGGCAACCCGGCCGGCGTGCTACAAGCGTTACGGAAAGACATCAAGCCATACAAGCCAAGCTAGATGGATCAGGAATCATCGAACTGCAAGAGTTCTGCCAGGACATCCCGTCGAGGTCTCAAATCGCAGAGACAAGGCACTTTCTCAACACAAGGGTGCTCGACCTCCTACAAAAGGTTGAGCTCTGGTGTAATGCGCGAGATACTTCTGAAGATCGTCGACAAGCCCCAGTTGAGATACTTCGTAGACTGCAAACAAAACTTGGAAACGTAAGATGAAGCTGTTGTATCTTAAATGGTACAAGACTAAACAGAATTAGGATTTTAATGCCTCCTTAGCAACGAGCGATGACGAGTTACATGATGCTAAAGTAAATATGCTCAGACGACCCTTTGGTTAGTTTCCCCATCGATCTATAGAGAAATGAGCTGATTATAATGCAGTCCGAGGTATTAACAGTAATATATGGGAGGAAAAGGCTATTTTGTTTACGAAAACTCTATCACAAGTTCGTTTTTAAGATTTCATATTGAAAGTGCATGGCTAATGACTGCATAGTGGAGCGTTCGTATGTGAATTGATATATACCTTGAGAGAATATTGACTAATAGACATACAGCAACTCTAGATGCGTTCTGGAGACGAGATGGTGCTTATAAAACTCCAGCATCTCAGGGGTATGTCGACTGGAACGAAAAATTTATACAGGCAATGGTAGAGGGGTTTGAACCAACTGAAGCCTCTTTTCAGTCCCGTAGTGAAGAAATATTTGAAGAATTGGAGACATTAGTTCGCAGCAATTTATCAGAACTAGAGACCGGTCTACGGGGTACGTTACAGCAAAATAAATGTCGTTCTATAACTGACGAAGATACAGGACTTGAAGGGTTGGAGTTCTTCCTGCAGACTTTCCGCCGTCGACATCGGAATCTGGCTTACGAGATAGACCAAGTAACGACAGTATTCTACAACCAGTTACAGTATATCTAGCCACTAGTGTTGTAATCAATTTTACTAACTCTGTTCCTTAGACTCGTCTTCCACGACCTCCTTAAAACCCATGGAACGTCGTATGTACGCCGCCACATGCTCCCAATGTATCAGTCAGGAGTTGAACCAGGGACTGGTAAAAGAATTCGGATCATCCAGAAGCTATGCGCTACGATCAAGGGCAGTCACGAAGACCGCAAACTCTTTACTGTGATGAAAGAGTTATTCCTCGCAGAAATGGACAAACTGTTGTATGAGACGAGCGAGAAGCTAAAAGCAGCCACAGACAGCTGCTGCGAGAATATTAGGGTTGATCTCAGGCTGTTGGATGTGGATGTGGCAGCTCCGTCGGTTGACCAGGGGCTCTTTATTCGAACATTGGTTAGTATATTAGAGCGATCAAAGATCGACAGGGATCAGGCTCAGGGAGAGTTTGATTCTCAGTTTCCAGAGCTTGCAGAGTCTGTTTAAACAGACGTGGATAGTGATATAAAGTTGGTTCCATGATTTTGTTAGCTAACCGTAAATTTCACTTCATGGCCGTCATTTCCGAATACTAAAGTTCTCGTGTGCGAACGGATTCCGAACCTTGTTCGGATTGTTCGCACCAGTGGCACCATGCTCAATGATATCCATTGCAAAGTCTACTGCGCCAAAAAGGGCAACCTATATACCGTCATGATCTCTACCTCACATTTCCAACAATCTTCATAACTTATTTTACTCAGGTTTAAACTAAGTGTTTGCCCATCTCTCAAAATGTAAGGGCGTAAAACCAACAGAAGCAGATAGACGAAGCGTTACTTCTGGGTAATTGGTTCTGCATTACCCCTTCAACCAAGAATTTCTCACAAACTCTAAACCTCCTATTGCATTTAATTCCCAAGATGTCTTTATAAGGTCGAAAGCGTGGTCTTCCCCTTGCGCTATGTCCAATCTAATGGTAGTATCCGGCAATTTCTCCCGAACCAAGTTAACAAAATTGTGCGAAGCCCGAATATGTACAACAGTGTCATCGTCCCCATGTAGTATCCATCTACACATGTCAATTAATGGCAGTCGTACATAGCGGGACTGTTTTTAGCTTACATCTTCTTAGGTAGTTTGTTACCTGCTTTTATCCTCTCCATAGGTAGGAAGTCGGATCGATTTAGGTTGCTGCTATCGAAGATTTTCGAATCAAATAAACCGTGCTGAGTTGCGCCAACGGCGAATGGGGCTCTCTCGAGCCCAGCCTTGCTTGAGACAGTGTTCTTCGTCTCTTCAATCCAGGCAACAACAGAATCCTTAGATGGGATATCTTTCCACGGAAAGCGGAGTATAGTAGGCTCTTCAGCTCCAGGGCCCTTGACCATTATATCATCCTTGGGATCCACAAAGGGATACGAGACTGCAATCGCAGAGAAGTCATTCGGATGCGACAACGCAAGTTGTATCACGCAATATCCACCAGCTGAGCTGCCGGTAAGAAGTACGCGGGAAAAATCGGTCGAGTGTCCAGGAGCTTGACGGTTGAGTACTTCAGGTAGGTGTGAGCGCGTCCACTGCCAGAAATCTTCGACGTCTTCCAGCACATCAGCCACCCCATTTGGCGAGGGAAGGAGGCGATAATCTGCTGACACAATAATAGCAGAGTTTTCAAGGGCCAGCCTGAGCACCCATGGTGTAAAGAAAGGAGCGAAAAGACGGTGTCCATACACGAGGAAACCTCCATGAAAGTTCAGGATTATGTGGTGGAAACCTGGCTTGAGATCCTTCGGAATTAAGACCGCAGCTTTTATCTCATGGGAGTCAAATGTCTTAAATCTGCATAACTGTTCAGTCTCAACTTAACGGGTTATGGCAAGAACCCACGTTTCTTCAAAGACGGTAAAATGTGCAAACATCGTATCATCTGGCCATATACCCGCCATTTTGTAGTCGGTTAGTCGCAAGTAATAATGGCACGCTCAGACTTCCTACTTCAGAGTTGAAATAAGAAGACTGATATGTTCAGAAACCCTTGAATGAGTATTCGGTGGCATATATCAGTTACTGACCGAAGATGGGTTTATATCTTACGGGTCTGTCATGATTAAGTACATTTGGGATAGTAATCGTAGAGGCCTCTAATCTTTGCAGTGATTGCTTCGACAGCTCTTTGGGATATTTCGCTTACGGAACTCGATATCAGCTTTTGCTAAGATTACTTAATCTGGATGGAGGCTGATGACTGACGATGTACCCCATTGAGAGGTCTCAACCTTCCGTCGGCGGCACATCAATTTACATTCTAAGAGGATTTCTCTAAAAACGTGCCAGTTGGTCCCTTACCTTCAGTACAAGTGGGATAGCATGGTGTTACCTGTGTCCTATCACTATTAACCCACAGCATGTCAAGTAACAGTCACCCGCCAATCTGTAGGCGAAAGCAAAGCGGCGAATATCACAATTACAGGCGAGAGTTAGTGTTATCGTAGAATTAAGCTCCTATTGAGAAACAAATCCTTACACGCCATGACCGCTATCCAATCCGTAGAAAAAATTTAAACCCTCATCGTCAAGGTTCGGCCACTGATACAGTGGCACCCCCCCTCCTGTGTTGCTCATCAACGCGCACCACGCGTCATATCCATTCATTACCGAGGCTGCCTCGCCATCCGCCAGACTAGGCAAAAACGCCGTGTTATCGTCGTAGAACTGGGTCCCTTCCTCTTGCAAGTGCGGCCAGCAGAGCTTCAGGCTAATTTCTCGACATTTAGAACTGTTGGGGCTTAGTTCTGACATGGAGTCCATGACAGCCAACGAAGCTCGAATTTGCGAGCGCCAGTCAGGGGCTAGTGGATGCTGTGGGTTGTGCCGTAAACAATGGATGGGGACCAAAGTAGCGTGGAACAAAAAGTACCTGTACGAGTTTGTTAACTTGCGTCGAGCGTCTGTTTAATTAGAGATGATGACAACTTACAAGACATACCACGCGGCGAGCCTGAAATGAGATCGAGACATCCAATACTCTTCGACGGATAAGATCGTCTCTTTTGCTGCGTCAAGACATCTGAAAACGGCTAAACTTTCAGTGCTTGATGAGGCCTGCTGATCATAGGGTGACGAGCTTAGGGCCCATCTAACTAGGAATGGGCGATACATAACAATTCTGAGATTTCGGTACCGCCACTTCGTAATCCCAACGCCGAGAGCGTGTTTTGATCCCGCCGGTGGAAAGGCGGAGTAGTAGTGTGGCCATTGTGCGATCCAAGCGCCAATGTTTTCATCGTCTAAGGTGACCAGTTCCGCAGCCGTTGGAAAAGATCCGGTAATAAGGCGATTATAAATGCCCATCGTCCTGAGGTGGTACGATGATTGGATCCGAAGATACGTATATAAAGTTAGGCCGTCGACCTCTGGCGGATACGGTGCTGAATCCGAAACCAGATCCTGCAAGGCGTCAATGTTAAAAACTTTTAAAAACGCGGCAACTTTCACTGACCTCCTCATGCATGCTCTTCGGGAGGGCTGCCTCAACTCCAGCCTGGGGCCAGTTCAGGGGCCGGCCATAAGTTATAGTGGCACCAACGTCGAGAACACAGAGCGTCCACCATATCCTGCGCCGAATTTCCATCTGCAGCGGGGGGAGACTTCCCTGTTCAAATTCTTTGTGAAGACCTAGCCCGATGCCCAAGCGGAGGGCTACCCCGCCATAGTTGTAGCCTGTATTCGGCTTGTTCCTTTTTTGCAGATAGGTAGCTGATAAGCCGAATGCCTGGACAAGAGTTAGGTTCCCAACCTCGAGGTTGTCAGCGAACAAGCTTTTCTGTGCGGCTTGGAAGATGGGCAGGTCCGTGGCATCCGAGCAGTTGCTGCTGGCAAACGAACCAAGCGCAGCAAGGATATTGGCGAGGGTATTCCAATTCTCCTTATCAGGACGAGGTAACACGCCTGCATACTGCGCCCGGAAAGTGGGCTCGTGCACGATTGGGAAGGTAGGATGGTAAAATGTGAAAAAGGCGTCGATAAGATTTCCCACTACTACTCGAGTTAATATGGATTGAGAACGATACCATTGGGTGTGATCAGTTTGCTGCTGGAACAGGGACTCGAAATGCTGCGGTGGAATTCCAGTCTCGTCCTCTTCTCCATCTCTACGGGCTGATAGGATCTGTCGTAGGAGAGCAGCACCAGAAACAGAACCCAGGTAGCCTCTGTGGTCACCTACTGACAGCGACGCCATGCCATCCATGATGTCTTGTGGAGGTTCATTGTCCCCAGCATCCATAGTGGGCCCATACGCGGACCATGACGACTCATTCCACTCGAAGTTGTCAGCTAAGGACGGGGCAAGCTCATAAGACCCGACTGAGTTTCCAGCTGCAGAGTAAGCTTGTGCCCCCAGTTCAATACCGGGCAACATCTGTGGGGTCCCGGCTAAATGTGACGACGATGTCGCCGCACTCAATCCGGAGGGAAGAGCTTCAGGTGCGGCCATGTGGTAGTGGGACGACGGCGCCATAGAACTGCTGCTGGCGTACGGAGGTACACTGCTTCGGGCTGGAATTACAGCAGCTGCTCCATCCATCATTTCTGCAAGCTGCGCCTCCGTAAAGTGACTCCTTAAGAGGGCTTCTGCTTTTTCAAGTCGCTCTTCCAGGATCGTGAGTTGCCTGCAATCATCCACGTCAGCAACCGAAGCTTTGGGTGCTGAAGCTGACAACACATATTGATAGAAGGCTTGCGTACTTTCTTGTCAAGCGGGTTTTACTATGCTTGTCGTACAGACAATGGCGTCTATACTTTTGGCACACTGCGCAGACAGGCATGGTGCCGTCACACTCGACTCTCCGCCGGCGACATTCTCGACACGAAGTTGGCACCTCCGCCACGGGCCCTCTTCCTACGCTTGCTCGCGAAGGAGAGGATTCAGGAAGTTTGCTGTCCATAGTTTAGTTTAGACATGAAGAATGTTGTTAGTGGGATCCTTTTGTCATGTGCCGAGTTTTCATAACTCCCTCCAAAATGCATCTTAAAGTGCCCCCGCATCCCTAATAATGACCCCCACATACATCTGGGGGGGTGGGCCAAATCAGGAGTTGCGTGCAGGACTACGATGATGACTAATCGCGCCACCCAAAGAGCCGTGTTTTAAGTGGCGCAGGCAGCAAAACACGGCTCATCCACATTAAGTAGGTCTACATACATAGTAGTCTTCGCGCTAGCTGCTTTAATTCGGGTCATAAGCATGCGCTTCACAGTTTACACCAAGGGACACAGAAACCTGGATGGTGTTTCAAAAAAACCTATCTTTACAATTTTCACATTTCATACTATTGTGCTTACTCTAGGTGTATAACCTAAAAACGACTTGTGGCGTGCAGCATAACGTCCGCCGATATCATCGGTGTCGATGTTTTTAAACAATTTAACTCCCCCAAGCTCATAGTATTGCTGACCAACCCATTTCTGAACTTATACTAGGTATCTAAATCCAACCTGCATCCTCATTGATTCATCAGGCTGGTTCATCACCTTTTCAGTAAGCTCGGGCTCAGTATCTAAGGCTCTTTCCTGCTCCTCGAGCTTTTTGTTGAGGTTGGAAAGTACGATACGGAAGAGCAGGCAGCCGGCGATGGCGACGCCAAACATGGACGTCACGATACCGTAACTCTTGCGATATCCGTTCGCCTTGAGATTCCAGACGTATGAGCCGGCAACATTACCAAGCTGACTAAATGCGTTGATCATTGCAATTGCGACGGCGCGCTTAGCCGGTGGGCGTGGGAACGATGAGCTGATCCAAGAGTACATAACAATGAATCTAGTGGTTACTCTGTTAGTACTTTGTAGGCAGTTTTTAAATACCACGAGAGGGAGGAAGAGAGGGTGGTGTTGTGACTGGTGAGGACTAACCCGGCGTAAGATGATGCTTGCAAAAAGAGAGCGAGATATCGAGCAGCGACATTCAATGTGCACATGCTGATCACGAAACCAACTAGGCCAACACAGATCGGCCCAACAATGTGCCAGAACTAGACAAGACTGTTAATTACCCATAGGTACATCTTTTGGCATGATTATGGACAAACCTTCTCTTGATGGCGATCAGAGCTCCAGGCAACGACGAGAGAGAAAATACAAGAAAACACCCATGGTGGCGCACTCATGAGCAGAGTCGGCACATAGCTGAATCCGAGTGTTTCAGTAAGAGTAGGCTGCAATGTGAGTTAGAATTCTGAGGCACTAGAGGCGAGTGATGAGGAGATCTTACGAAGAAAGCGTTGAAGGAAAGGCCAACAACGTAGGCGGTTAAAGTAAACATCAGAATGTACAACTTGGAGTCCTTCAAAGCCATCATTAATCCATCGAAAGCCCCTTGGTCCTCGGAATCTATGTCAGCCTCGCCAACATCCTCGGTCATCCGTAGCTGGGCGAGTTCGAGCTCCTCCGCCGTGAAGCCGCGCGTGTTGTGCGGCAGGTCAGGGAGAATAAAGGCAGCAGAAATGGCGATACCCATCGTGATTGCTCCCTCAACTGAAAAGATAAAATGGTCAGCGATTCGTCTAGTAGCGACTAAATCATGGTGGCAATGGACTTACTCCAGAAGAGCCAGCGCCAAGCAGCGTGACCCAGCACCCCTTGCATGTTGGAGAGTACTCCAGCCCCGATAAGAGCCGAGAAGGCATTCGAGATGAGATTGCCGCAGAAAAGGATGGCATTACGAGTAGTCAGCTCTCGGCGGGTATACCACTTCGACAGGATAAGCAATGCCCCCGGAAGGAAGGCAGCCTCAATAAAGCCGAGGAAAAAACGGATCAACACCATGCCGGTAAAGTTGTGCACCACACCCGACAGCGTTGATACAAGGCCCCAGATAAGCATTACTCCAGCGATGTAGAGCGAAGGGCGGGAAATCTGGTTGATGAACATGTTGGAGGGGACCTGCATAAGAATGTACCCAACGTAGAGGATACTAAGGCATGTTGAGTATTCGTTGTTATCCAGTGACAGGTCATCCTGAAGACCCTTTAGTCGCGCAGCCGCAATGTTGTTGCGATCAAGGTAGTTCATAATGTAGATGAGGACGAAGAGCGAGCAGCGTGAATCGAGTTTCCGCTTCAGTTTCTTCTCAACACGCGCGCGATATTCTGGATCGGCGAGAGGAGACATCCCGACAGCATTCTCTTTGGGCATCGTTTTTTCGAAATCTTCGATTGCCTCAGAAGTCGGCTTGTCGATCTGGGCCGCATATGTGCCTTCTTTAGAGACTTTGTCGACCACCATTTTGCCGTTTCTCAGTTAAACCAGCAACTTAAGAGACGCAAGAAGGTAATAAGGAGTGGTTGGAGTGAAAGTGCAAGAGAAAAACATTCAACAGAAACACTCTGGAGACCCCGCGAACCTGGGGTATGGGGTAATGATAGTTATAGTTTTTTTGTGCATCACCTAGCAACTTCTTTGCTGGTAACCTTTCGCGATTCTCGACCCAAAATCTCAACGGAGCCGCAATTAAGTGGTTCCAGGGCCCATTACGCCTTGCTAAGTATGGTTTAGTGTTTAGAAATACCGTGTGGGTAGGCTGACTGTCCTCCACCTATCAGCGTACCTTAATGTGCAGAGGCGGCCTAAGACGAATTGTGGGAGCTTAATATGACGTTTCTGTCCAGGGGCTCGCATCCACTGTGGGGCTATAAACGACTGCTAAGTAAGATCTGCAGATGGCAAGTCCATTCTCGGCCAAATTGTCTGGAACTCTTTCAAAAATATTTCACCGATATCCCCACGATGGAACCATACCTTCCCCGTATTAAAGTAGACAGTCAACCTCACGCATGGGGTAAAATGAAGGAGCAGTGCGCTCCGTACTATAGCTGTGTTGCTGTTTGGTGGGAATGGATACATGCAGTCAGCACTTGGCAAGAACGTTGGGTGACTTTACAGGGAGATTCCCCGCATTTTTATTACAGGTGGCTCGGAGGATAGTCTGCTTGATCTGTCGTTGAAACAGATGGTTAGGAACTTCCAGAAGAAGCTGAAGGATCTAGATGCATCGGAGATTTGGGTAGGCTGGGGAGCATGTGTGAGGCCATGAAATGCCTCCTCGACTCTGTGCGCCGTCTTAGCAGCGTCTTGAAAAATCGACAAGTAAAGGGTAATAATACCGCCGCTTGATAACAATGAGTGGCTATGGTAGAGGGAGTAATGTAATAATTCTTTAGTCTATGAGGATATTTAAAAGCAATACGTGCACGCGGGTGTGGATCCACCTTTTTAGTGTTGCGGTATAGCCCAGACTTACTCTTGCGAAACCAACACATCTATCGCCAACTATTATGACGTTGTAGGCTTCATACTTGGTACTCCGGCTCTTCTTTGTCATCTTTCCTCCTCCTGGTCAAGGTTAAGTCGATGGTCCGTGCCGTTGCTTTCAGGCCTCCCACTTCACTTTACTGCAACAATGTAACTAGTTGTCCAGTGCTCTTGCTACTGGTATGGCCACCGCCTACCTTATTGTCACAACTAATCTGTTGGCCCATTATAAGAACACTCCTATCGACGAATATACCATGGTTGGCGGTCTTTGCAACAAACTTATAACTACGAATGGTTTGAATGAAGCCCCTGTGTTGCGCCTTGTTGCTGGGCCTCATGGTGCGCTATGTAGTCTCGATAACAAGTAAACGTAATCCCACAACAGCCTCCAATACTTTGTACTTTTCTTCTCTCCTAATATTACTTATAATCAAATCGACCGGCAGAAAACGTCAGTCCGTGTCCTTGGCAACTTCTTTCTAAATGCGATGGCGCCTGCAACCTTAAAAATCGCTCCGAGTAATCTTCCTGCGAATAAGAGAAGAGGTGCATAGCTTCGCTTCGGCGCTTAAAAATAATATATAGAAGATGAAAATAAGACGTGGAATCTTTAATTATGGGTTCAATTATAATAATATCGTAACATGACATGACGTGGCATAACAAGTGAAGTGATATAGCAGCCTAGTTCCCCCTTAGATCAACCATACTCTCCGACTTGCTTGCCGGAGTGTCGGTGCCCATGACAGTGCGCCTAGGCAGATCATTGAGGGCGATGAAACTGCGGCGGGGCGGGTTGATAAGGGCTTTGCACGCGGGGATGGAGGTGGATATGTAGATGATGGCATTCCAGAAGCCTTGAAGCGGGAGGAAGATGGACTCGACGAAGTTAAGTGGGAAGCTAACAAGTTCGGGCTGCACGAGGGTGGCGACCCGATTAATGGTTGCTGGGACCTGAAGTGGGAGGAGCACAGTTAGCTTGGGTGGGAAGAAGGCGGGGAAAATCGATATGAAGGGGGGGAACTCACCCAAGTGATTAGAAGCGCGAAAAAGAACAGTATTGCGCACTTGAGATATGCCCAGGCGGCCCGGTCGGCGGTGGAGGTGACGCGTCGCTGCGGTGCCTCGCCGATTTGCCCCGCCGTATTCTCCATGGAGGATTCGATATTAACTGCGTAGCGGGGGTATTTCTCGGTATTGGAGCGTGCCTTGGAGTTGCCACGGCTGCTATCAAAGGGAGTGTCAAAGCCGGATTCGAGTGCGGACTCGCTGGTAATGTGCACTTCAGTCGTCTTGGAATTAACGGGCGCGTTGTCGTTGTTGGGGATGGTGGTCGCCGTCGCATTGTCGGTGGTTGTGGTGAGATTGCGGAATTGGCGGTGGTTCTTGTAGACAACCTTGCCGACGAAGGCGTAGATGGACATGGTGATGACGAGGACGACCCTATAACAATTAAAATCTTGATGATAGGACCCAAGGAAGAACCTACCAGACGGGCCCGTAGAAGATCGCAATGCGTAGGGCGTTCCACTCAACGGTGATCCAGCACCAAAGCTACACGGAACAGTTAACTGCCGAAAGAAGAACAGAACATGGTACACTCACTGTCGCGGATCCAAAAATCCTTCCCCTAGCCTCAGTTTCGGTGCATACGAAGGCGATGGCTGGAATCAATGGGATGCCGTAGCAAAACAATAAATATTTCCACTCTAGGGAGCGAAGTTGGCTGGCTGAGTAGCGGTGAAAAAATGTGAGGTAGACATTAAATGCCATGGCCAAGGTCCAGAGCGAATCAGCGGGCATGAACCTTTAGGAGAATCAGCAGCTGAATTAAAAAGGTAAAAATATGACAAGAGGCGCACTCACATCTGGATAATAAAGGCCTGGAATTGACATAAGGGGGAATTGACGCCTGCAGCTATGCCTGACCGAGAGATGAGAGTAGCAACGTTGGTGGCCATGTTGCCAAAAGATGCATAGAAGACGAGGCGATTGATGGGCTTGTGGAAGGCCTCTGAGTAGAGGTAAGTGCCAATGACGAAGACGCTCCCAAGAACTGAAAAGACAGAGGAGACACGCTCTGCGGTCTGAAGGGCTCCAAGCTCGTCAGTAGAGAGAGACATAATGACTGATGCAGCAGGCGGTAACGGGTATTATGCGAATGCTCTGCTCTAGGTCGCCTGGCAAAAGACTGCTCTTAGAACCCCAACGTGAAGCTTGGCTGGCAACAGAAGGAATGCCAGGGAGATATACGTTAATGACAATGCTTGCGAGGCGAGGAGATGGTCGGCGCAAAGGTTCTCCCCAGACATTGGAGCTGTCGGACAGTCGCCGACGAGGTACAATTGAGAGCAGTCGATCGCAGAGAAGAGAGAGATGGAGTCGGTGGCTTGCTAATCCGATGCCGATTGGGTGCACGGCAGTTGATAAACAGACACTACAACCAAGTATCTCGGTCTCCTACTTGGTTACGGCATGGGCGACGGAGATGCGCTCGAAGGGACGGTAAGAAAGGAGGGATATCATGGCGATGATGTCTGCGTTGAGTTCGCAGGGAATGAAAAAATGGCATAGCGGACAAGTTTGCAGGGGCAATAAGGGTTCGTGTTGAGGGCGCATGTGTGTGATGCGCAGGGAAGTTGAGACATGGTCGTGTGTTAACGTCGCATCAATCAGAACACTAGAGTCCGTTTGGGGCCGCTTGTCCGTTGATGCTCGCTCACATCGCTCACATCGGGCATAGTCGGTGATGTTCAGGAGAGTGGACATAACAAGTGGGTTTCTAGTCGGGGTTCTCCGTTTGATGATTGGGGTGGACTTTGAGGGGTGTGAGGGGTTAAGGGGAAGTTGGAGATCCTACTTTTGCGCGACATGGTGGCTACGGGTGGCTATGTGTACTATGGTGGCTACTATAGGATGGAGATCATGTTGGTTGTGAAATAAGCTGACGTGGGACGGCTCGTGTGCTTGGCCGAGGGTAGCGCCGTAACCCCACACGCAACCCCACACGCAACCCACACTCCAGGCCGCCCAGGCCGCCCCTCTCTCTCCCCTTGTCAGTCGGATGCGGGATGGGTTAGAGTAACACGGTCCTCGCCGTTTAGTGTTGTTGGATCTTACTTTGCGCCGCTTCTTATACATAGTAGGGAACCCCCCCCGGGCCCTAAACCACGAATCGCTTGTAACGCCGACTAATACCACTGTACTCTACTGTACTCTGTGGCGTGATAGTTGGCAAAGCTTGTTGGCAAATCCCACCGTCCACTCTCCTCCACTGATCCGCCTGCCGATCCCTCGATTTATTGATATCAATTCTCTAGCCTTCCTCATTAAGCCCACTTATTCCGCCACCGCAAATTAGCGACCGTTAACAGACACAGATGCCGCGAATGACACAGCTGCGTTTCCCTTGCCGCTCCCCAAAACAGCTGAACTAGGAACTGTTGTTCCAAAGTAGCCCAAATCCCCGGATTCTTCACATCAGCCTAAAGACCTGCCAAATGAAACAGAAGACACCACCTCCTAAACAAGAACTTTCATGGCATAAGCACGCTGCCACATGGTACGTAATTGTCGGGATCGGTTTCTCTTTTCGGAGGCGGTTCTTCCGCCTTTGGAACTCACCCTAAGCCTCCAATTCGCACGCCCAGGCTTCTTCCACTGACAACCCCCATGCTTACAGTCCGTGCAATTCCCACGCCAAACCCTAAGCCTATGATCCCCACGCCTTCGACTTCTATGCCTACATAGTATATTTCTTACACCTTTATGTCCTCGCCTCGTAAGTTATGAAGTTCCACAGATCAACCACGGATTGGCCTCAGGGCGAGACCGAATACTCGGTCGATGGGTAGGTACGATGAGATGGGTGTGTCATCCTCATGTGGTGTGGCGGGATGAGGATGGCACACCCAGCT
>JPJV01002431.1:0-10278 GCA_000750745.1 Pseudogymnoascus sp. VKM F-4281 (FW-2241)
AACGCCCACCCCAACACCCACTCCAACACCAACCCCAACGCCCCCCCAACCCAGCAGCTCCAAGGATGCTAGCTCTTCATCCTCTTCCTCCAGCGAGTCGAGCAGCAGTGAATCCAGCAGTAGCGAATCTAGCAGTAGCGAATCCAGCAGCAGCGAATCCAGCAGCAGCGAATCCAGCAGCAGCGAATCTAGCAGCAGCGAATCCAGTACCAGCGAATCCAGCAGCACCGAATCTAGCAGCAGTGACGACACCACGTCCGCCCGCGCTCATCCCACCGTCCTGCCACAGCTTCTGTTCGAGAATGACACCGCCCTTTACAACAACGCGGGACCCACCGGCATGGCCTCTACTGTCAAGCCAGACGACGCCAATACCTCGATCGGTGCAGAGGCTTCAACTAGCAGCCCTAGCGTCGCTGCCTCCATCTCTCTGCAATCGAGCTTCGTCGCCCTCGCAGCGGCCTTCGCGGCGTGCAGCATGCTGCTATAGGCCAGCTATCGTCACCGTCATGCATACTCATGGATGGGACCAATGGCCATTCCGCCATACTTCTTCGTTGTATATACGATATTAGACCATTTTACTTCACACATACCCGGGTTTGCTGTAGCGAACCTCTTATTTACGACACTTTATGGGATATTTAGGATGAATTTTTATTTTTGAACGTCTTATACCCCTTTTATCATAATTCGGCCGGCAGGGATCGGAGAACACCGGATTTTTTACATTCGTATTTCGACTGGTCGCCACAGGAGGTTTTTGGAGGCGTGCTGAGTCTTTTTTGTTTATTTTTTATTCAGCTCACTTGAGCGTATTCTTACATTCTTCGATTTTTGGCTATCATGCTTCAGGAATTTGATGCGACGGGGGTGAAAAGCACAAATTACGGAAAGATGAAACTTCACGAAATTGGTGGAGTTTGGAATTTATGAGGGATGTGCATGGCTCATCTATATATTATTTATATGCCATATATATTCTACCTACAGTGCCTTAAAATAGGAGGTGTATTTAGGATAGAGGAATATAAATGTATAGATATATAAGAATGTTTATATGGCGATGTGAAGCGAGTAAATGGATGTGGAGTGAGTTGTTTATCCCAATCAGGAGATAAACATTTCCAATCAACACGAAATTGAACAATCACGTGTTCTCGCGTCCTTAGTGGCGCGTGCGGCGCGGACTCGAGTTTCCCCGATAAGGCGAACCATGGACCCTCGATAACCGCCAGCCTTGTCGTGCAACCCTCGCCTCCGAGTTCATAAGACCACATCCATCCCTCATACGCCTTTTCATCTTCCAGCCCTCCCCCCAACAGCACCACCTCGAATATGCACGCACAGCCAGAGTAGAGCATGGCCCGCCACACTCCCCCAATTGACCCCGACAGCGACTACGGTTCCGATTTCTCCCCCGAAGACCTCGAGGTGCTCGATCGTCTCGCCGACCAGACCCCGTCTACCGTCGTCAGCGTCCCTTCCCAGCCAACCTCACTCTTTTTCTCCCGCCACAACATCCAATCCTCCCGCCGCGATGCGTATCCCGCGCGTTCACGCTATGTGGCCAGCATGCCAATCGCGTATGAGACCGATACCACCGCGCCCCAGCCGGACCGGAGTATCACACACGCACACGGGCAGAACGGTGCCATCTACCCGGATCGTGAGTCTCTCTTCTATTCTGCCCCTTCCCGCGTGCCGCTCTGACACCTGCTAAGCGGCTAGTCTCCGCCGCGCTCTCCTCGCTCAGCGAATCCGCCGCCACAGCTCCCGCACCTGAAGCACCTCCGCCCGAGGCCCAAACTCCCGACACTCGCAGCCCGCTCCAACGATACCGCTCCGCCCCGCGTAAAGCCCTCTCCGTTACAGACCTTGTCTCGCCTGCATGGTGCGAGCTGCAATACTCCATGACCCTCGCCATGCACGGCCGCAAACCGCGCACTGAGGCCATGAAGCGCGGCAGCGAGGTCCACGCGGCGCTCGAGGAGGAGGTGTATACTTCTGTCCAGATTGAGGTTGCGACTAAAGAGGACGCGTGGGGACTACGTGTGTGGAATGTTATCCAGGGCCTGCGAACACTTCGCGAGACGGGGATGACTCGCGAGCTTGAGGTGTGGGGCGTTGTGGATGGGGAGGTCGTGGGGGGGGTTATCGACGAAGTCAGCTTTATGTGTCCGGACGTCGCGATGGAGGAGGAAGCTACTCACGCCCTAGCGGTGGCCCGCGGCGAAGCACCGCCGCAGCGGCCCAAGACGACCCTCCCCACCGACCAGCACGCGCTGGACGAGTATCTGCAGCCCACGCCTCCCTCACCAGCGAAGCGGAAATCGTACATCACAGACGTCAAAACCCGCTCTGTCGCCTCCTTACCCCGCGGGGCTTCGTTCCGCCCCACCAAGCTCCAGATCATGCTTTACCATACCCTCCTCTCGTCCCTCGCTGCGGGAGACACGCCGCTCTCCGCTCTTGCGGCGCGTTATGGGCTCGACACGCACGCGCCGTTTAGTCCTGCGTTCGTGACGCAGGTGGCTGCACTCGCGGATGAGGTGTTCTATGACGCTCCTTCGAGTGCGGAGGAAGTCGCCAGCGCCCCAGATTCGGCTGGGTCAGAACTGGCGCGTAATGACACTCTAGAGAAGTTATGGAGTGTTATGATGAATTTGTTTATGGATGTAGTAGGCGAGAACGGGATGGGACGGGTGCTCCGCGCGGAGTATCGTAGTCGTGGAACAGGAGGAGTGATTGGAGAGCAAGTGTTTGCGATGGATGAGGCCTTTTTGGGGGGGTATGTAGGGCATGGTATGGAGTGGTGGAGGGGGGAGAGGGCGCCGGAGGGGGTAGCTATCCAGGAGGCGTTTAAGTGTCGGAGTTGTGAGTTTGCGGAGGGATGTGAGTGGCGGCTTGGGCAGGTGGAGGAGGCGAGACGGAGGGCCAGAGGGGGATGGAAGGGTTGAGTTGAGTGGTGTGATGTTGGGTTTGGGCGCCAGGGCTGGGGGATTGGGGAATACCACGTGAACGAGTATGAAAAACACGGATTAAACGCTGGGTAAAGCCGAGTTTGAGTTCGTATTAAACAAGCACAATCAAAAGATATCTGGGAGGGGGATTCGGCTATGGGGAAGGGAAGCGATTGGCTTTTGGTCAAGTCCTCATAGCGGTGTAGAATATGCGAAACGGCAGGGAAGGGAATTGTTTCCACTTCCTCCAACTTTGGTTTCTAGATATACAAGGCATAGAAATGAAATTTCTTGGGATGCTGCCCACCTCTCACCAAGCGGGAATGGTCGCTTATGACGCCAAGATACACGAAGTGGTGGTGCGAGTGTGTTCGGGTGTCATGGAGAAATACGATATAGCGGGCATCGTGCAAGGGAGAAGTAGAGTTGATAGTGGGGTACGCTATAACAGCGTTGCACAGAACCTCTACACTTGTCTAGTAGTCGTACCTCGATAATATGTCTCAGGATCAAAGTCGATTCCCATCTTCCTTCATCACTTTCTGAATACACTAGTCATATGAGCCCATGTGGGGAGCGGGTCGGCTCGCGGGACAAACCTTAAACGGGCTAACCTACAACCAACCGTCACTGAGCATCAGTGTGTATATGTAGGCGCGCAATTCTGATAATAGTCATGGAGACCTAAACAAAGGCCATATATTCCTCTTTGTCTGCGCCATTCACTCATACGTAACTACTCTTTCAACCGACACTCCAGCACCGTCTGGCTCCCTAACTGGCTCCACCAGATCTTAATTAGCCGAAGACCCGCCGCATCCAAGATCGCCTTAAATTCTCTTTCGCTTCGCTCCTTTCCTCCGATAACCAACATGCACATATCCATCCAGTATACTGTCATATCCAAGCCTTCGTAGCCTGTCTTCGGCACCTCTGGTACTACCATGTCGCCGATTAGAAGACGAGAATCCGGTGCCATGGCATCGGCGATGTGCGACAGAATTACGATAGCTTCGCGATCTTGCCAGTTGTGTATGATGCGGCGAAGGTAGTATATCTGCGCGTCTATAAATGTGAATATATTGCAGGGAACTGGAGAGGAGATATTTACTCTTGATTGGTTGTGGCGTGAAGAAGTCAATAGGTACCTTCTCTACTCCAGGCAAAGCATTCGCGGGGATCGCATCCAACACTCTCTCCTGATCCTCCAAAACCACCCTACCCATTTCCGCCACCCCATTCTCCTTGATCTCCCGTGTAATCTGAAGTAAGCTTTGACCGCGGCCCCCAGCAACATCGACAATGAAAGCACGTTCGGGGTCACTAGTGTCGATGCAGGTAGACAGAGTGGCGAATGGGAACATGCCGAGAACCGGCAATGCAGCTTCTTGTGTTGTCATGGCAATATTGAACCGTTGCAACCGCTCAGGCCATTCTAGTATACACTCGTAAAAGTTCTTACCTTCCCGGTCATTATGCCACGAATAAGGAGAGGTGCGAGGATTCAGAATACCCGCGGAGTCATGCGCGGAGAAGTATTCTGGGAGGCGATTGGCGGCCGGGGCTATTTCGTCCACACAGACGGTGAAGAAATCAGTTGCGACACTATCAATGTAGACAAGTGAGAACTTGGTATGCGCATAAGTGTCTTCAGCCGCAGCACGGAAGATGTTGGTGGCGGTTAGAATGCGCATGAGACGGGCTAAAGGTAGATATTAGCCTTATGTGATAGGCCCAACCGGTATATTATGCATACTAAGAACTTCCAGATCAACTTTCACAATTACAGCAAGCTCTTTGGCAGTTATGGTGCCCTCGCGGGGAATGTTGTGGAAGACCTTAAGTTGTAGCAACGTATTCACGGCCGCTGTTTGCGAGTACTATATTGAATTAATCTCCGCGTTTGAAATAGAACATATGATACGCAAAACATACATTGGTAATCTGACTGAACATCTTCTCAACAGGATCATCTAGGTCATCGCGCAGCGCATCTAGCTTTGCTATTAGATCCAACCTGGTCCGTTTGTCTGCTTGCTCGACATCATAGTCCTTTGCTACCGCGAGCAGAGATTCAATATCCCTCACTAACTTCGATTTAGTGGCCATGTTGCTGATTGGTTCTGAAATATTCTTGGGTCGAGAGAAATGATTCGCAAATGACATGTTACACAGAGAGGTAAAAAGGAAAGCCTCCAAATTGAGCGGTGAAATGAGCGCGGGGTAGACTTCCACCACCAGAGAATATGACAACAGTGATTGGTTGGTATGCATTCTACCGGTCGGACCGTGGCGATCCCTGCATGTGAATCGGACACATTTGAAAGTGGGGCCAGGGTTCATGCAGAGCCCCCCTTCATGGTTGCTTCATTTACAAGCGACAACGGGTCTTCTACTTCCAAATAACTCTTGTTCAATATTCTACAGTGTGGTGGCCTGTCCCATTACATTACCAACATCTACCTTGTAAATACGCGCATGACACTCTGCGTTTAATTCTAAGCTGGTCATTACAAGATACACGACCACTACTTATCTCCGTACGATACATTGACGATGCAGAGAATCGAAGCTGATCCCGATGTTCGTTTTTCAAACTTTGTTCATGCTTCCATCATTTCCATTATATATGATTTTATGGTTTACGACCCGCGGGTTCCGCTGGCCTGGCAACCAGCTATCTTGGCGGAGTTCTGTCATTAGACGGTGCTAAGATATTCGCAGTTTGAAGATGAGGGAGCAGTCTTTGATGCTGATTCATTGTTGGTTTTCCGACACCCAAATTTTATATTTGTTCTTAACGGTGCTTTAGATACGGTGATTCGACGACTTCTATTACCTCGAGTATTTTGAGAGGTGTGGATGAGCATGGTCGAACATATGCCGCATATGGTAAAAGCGGTAAGACGTTGCATAGCCAGTTTCACAATCGGTTCTGACATGCGCAGGCTATGGCATGCCCATTGATGGAGATGAACTGGATCGCATCGACATGAAACATAGAATGTACAGCATGTTGTTAGACGAGGAATTGTTTCTGGCTCCGATTGGGCCAAGCCCGCACCGAGTACTTGACCTTGGGACTGGCAGTGGTAAATTCAACTAATTCCAAAACATGAAAATATTCTAACATTATTAAAGGTATTTGGGCGATAGAGTTTGCCGACAAATTCCCGTCAGCGGATGTTCTCGGCGTTGATGTCGCTCCTATCCAGCCGGACTGGTCAGTCACTCTTCGTTAGCATTGATAGACACAGATCTGACTATGGATAGGTTGCCTCCTAACTGCCACTTTGAAATTGATGATGTGGAGGAGGAGTTCACATACAGACAAAAATTCGACTTCATTCATTCACGGGATTTCCTATTCTCCATTAAAGACTGGCCTCGCCTAGTCGGGCAATGCTATCAGTCAGTCATCCCATCACCTCCCTGCGGCTCATCTCTGCTCACTTTCCTCTCCAAGACATCTAGCACCTAGAGGCTACCTTGAGCTGCAATGTCTCCTCCCTGTCCCCAACTGCGATGATGGATCTGCACCCCCTGAAAGCGGCGTCCCCATATTCTCTACCAAAGTCATCGAAGCCAGCCAAATTGTCGGCTGGTCACTGTTGGAACCAAACAATTTCGCCAAGTACCTCCGCAAAGCAGGATTTGTGAACGTCGTCGAGAAACGGTACAAAGTTCCTACAGGCCCTTGGCCTCTTAGCAAAAGGATGAAGCTCATTGGCGCATTCGAGATGCAAAGTCTGTTGCAGGGTGCTAGTGCCTTTAGTTTGATGGCCTTTAGTAAGGCTTTTGGGTGGACTAAGGAAGAAACGGAGGTCTTTCTTGTTGCTTTGAGGAGGGATGTGAAGAATCTGAGGTACCATACATATTATGAATTGTGAGTGTCGAGATTTATAATGGGTATGTGGCAAACACTAATAACTGTAGTATTGTGGCTTATGGACAAAGGCCTGAAGATATGGTGACAAAAGAGGCATCGCCTGAATCGCCAACCGCAGAAGCACAGGCTAGCCCTCCTAAAAGTTAAAGGAATGCAGCCAAAAAGAGCAGTTAGTGTGCCGCAAGGTAGTTATTATGGTAATTTTTATTGGGGGTTAAAGGTGGCGTTATATAATATACAGTTTGGATTTGTCTATTACAAGTGAGAGGAATTTAGGTAGCCACCATTTGCGTGTTCCCCGCCACATCGTGACTATCTGAGGTCTTGTTGTTGCCAAGTGACTGTCGACTTAATAAACGGATGCTACAATGCATCCAGCGCTGTCGGTCTCTTCTTGTAGTCCAGTTCCAAAAGGTATAAAATAAACTCTATGAATTCCCGCAAACAGAACTCGCGCAGCAGTTTTTCCAACTCTTACTCAAGCGTCCAACAATATACGGCCGCATCTCACCAGATTTGGGGTCCTTGAAGTCCATGGCTTCCAACCCAACCGCGATCTCCCATTAATCAAATGCTCTATGCCCTCTGTCATATCGAGGCCCAAAAATTGCTTTGGACCTACTTGAGTAGGTTACAAAACACCAAGCACTATATATTTACTACAATGACTCCATATCCTCTAAGTTGTAGTAGTTTCTATGGAAAGTTTTAGCAAAAAGTCAACCGTATTTGATCCATCAGCTGCCAATAAGAGAAGATTAATACCCAACATAAAATTAAGGAAACCGCAATATGACACTCCCATCCAATACCAAGCCCTCCCAGTGGAACATTGGCGCATAGAACTTCTGCCTCGTTGTGCTGTCCTAGATTGTAGAGGCCGCTCACTAGATGGGTCGAAATGGCGCCTATCGACCAGGTTCTCGGTATTAGAACCGATGTTGTTCTCCATATTGCCGAGGCTACTCGCAGTTCCAGTTCTCCGTAATCTCACTACATCAGCATTAGTAGCTATGTCCAGCTCAGCGTATTGGTCTAGGCTAGGTCGACGGCCTCCAGGCGGTTCCGCCTCTGGTGATATATTAGACAACAAGGATTCATCAGTAGCAGCTGCTGTATCATCTCCACAATTAGTAGACCTAGAGCCCACTATGCCTTTTGATTGCTTAGCTTGTGATAACTTTCTTTGGAAGTAGATATGTTGCATACCTATGACGCCTTCAACAAGACTAAGCAAGGGGAGAATCAACATCAGGGTGAGGATAAGTTGTCCAAATCCCCATAAGTTTTCTTGGGGCACAACGTCTCTTTGAGTGTCGTGTATTGCTGCAGAATCTGTATCTGCTATCTTTTTTTCGTGGAATAGTTGTAGCGCTCCATAAGTCAAAACGAGAAATAGCCAAGTAATCTATATATTTCTTAACGCGTGGAACAAAAGACCGATTTAAGTGGAACAAACCTCAAAGAATACGGAGTCGACATAATCATAAACAGCTCGTGCATTATTTATTAGCACCATAATAGCATAGTGGCTAGTGATGCACATGCCGCGTGCTACCTTTGAGTTGGAGTTGTAATACCGCTCTTCTAATTTGCCCGCAACACGTTTGCACATTTGGGCCGGTTTATGCCTAAGCCACCTCCTTGAAAACGTCGAACTCCCGCTGAAAAGTTTCAACCCTCTTGTGATAGAGCCAGTAATTAACATTACTTCGGATGTAATCAACGAGAGGAATTCGCTTGTCTTAGAGCCCATGAATTTTGCTTCACCATACACTGCCTTGAAACAGCACTTTGCTGGTGACCCTGGATACACTTCGCCATAATTATCCAAAAGTCCTCGATTGCGTTCATAATTCTGTAGCCCACACTCTCCACCAGTCAGGATTAAGGCGACAACCAGCATGAGCATAAGTGTCAGCATGAGAAGCAGCCTTATTATTCGAGTCCCACGATTATTGTACATATATCGCCGGAGGAATGTCAGCGTGGTAAGATGGGTCACAGACGAGAACCACGCAAGGCGGACGACCATGTGCCAGTGGAAGATAGAAATGCCGCAGTTGACTTGCGAGTAGCCACCGATAAGAATGGAAAGACCTGTGACAATTTGTGCATCGCTCATAGATAGGATAGCCTAGAAACGAAGGTTTAGCTGTTGCTCCAATTGTGAGGTGTATATATCTCAGAATAAGGAAACACTACATACGTTTGTCAGGAATTCTTTATATCGCCCCGACGTCCTTCTCAATGGCGGGAGCAACTTTCGTAACGGTGCCCACTCTCTCACTACCCACAGAGATGTAAGCGCTCTCCAGAAGAGGGCCAAGAATCTCTGATCGACAGGGTTCGCCGGCCCATCGAGAGTAGTATCGCTATGCTCTCCGATGAGATATTGCAGCGTAAGCAAAATAAAAGTCACGTATGCAGGTCCAACGAAGCCAATAATAACCTACGCTACATTAGTACATTGCCAGACAGTTTCAAAGCCCGAAGACTCACCCCAGTTCCCGAGATGTCGGCATTTGGCTTCAACGCTGGAGGCAATAACGTGCCAGTGACATCTTGCATATACGAGCAGTCTGGTTTGACGCACGCCATATCGAAGATTTTAAAATTCCACGTCCAAATTTTGCGTTAATGCCTCGATCAACTCCATCCTCGAGATAGGCAAGCTGCGATACTGCCTACTGTTTTAATATATACAACCTCCCAAGGCTGGCAGAGCGAAACCCTTCCCCTAGACGCCAGCCGCGACCACGATACAGGCCTTCTGCAGCCACTGATCCAGAACCAATCCACCCAACCCTACAGAAAATACGCCACACCCCTTTAACCGCCAGGATCCCACGAAAAAGACGCCACACCCAGTACCCAGCCTTGTCGCCGCCCTCTCTTCACCGACACGCACACACACACTGCCCAGCCCGTTCATCACCACGCTTTCAGCTTTGCCAGGCCTGTAACTTATTAATAGACCCGGATGTCTCACCTGAAACGCCGCCCAACCAACACCAATTACCCTCCACCCACAGTGCGGGATAGGACGGCGATCTTTCCATGAAGCTGGGACTGAAGTTCAACAAACAGCCTACTTTCGTCCGGAGATGGCATGGAGGAGTCCCGGTCGTGCATTGGCGGACAATCCCTTCCGGCCTTGCGCCGCGAAATAGAATGGAGCTGCTGTCAGCTGTCACGGCAATAGGACGAGTTATGTACTCCCCCCTCACTATCTAACCTCTCATATTTATCTATAACACACACCGCAACCACAACCGCAACCCAACCCCAGAACAGCCCTTGCCGGTATTCGATATCAAGAAAAGCCCTGCCAACAGCTGCCACCGCTCGCCGGATACCATGTGTTTACCACAGCAAATCACACCTCCTACATCCCTCCCTCCCCCTATATCCATGAAAACAAAC
>JPJV01002433.1:0-42208 GCA_000750745.1 Pseudogymnoascus sp. VKM F-4281 (FW-2241)
AGCACATCCTCCTCTTTACCACTCCCCCCTAACCTAACCCCCCCCACATCCCCCTCACCCTTCTCGCCAATTGCAAATCTTTCGGCTGGATCGTCACCCTCTTCGCATGAATAGCGCACAGATTCGTATCCTCAAACAAATGAACCAAAAACGCCTCCGCCGCCTCCTGCAGCGCCTGGATCGCCTGGCTCTGCCACCTCAGCTCCTGATTCCGCGGCACAAGCGTCATCGCAATCTCCCGCACCAGCCGCGAGAAGGGGAGCTTCAGCATCAACAGGTCGGTGGTTCGTTGATAGCGACGGATTTCTTGTAATGCGACAGTGCCCGGGCGGTAACGGCGCTTTTTGCGCTGCGGAACGGGGTCGCCGGGCTCGACGGCGCTGAAGGACATGCGCTTCGCGGCCGTTCCGGAGGTGGTGGTTTTGCCGCTGTAGGATTTGCGGATTCCGCCGCTGGAGGGGTGGTGCTTTTGAGCTTGAGGCATCGTGATTGCGCTTTGTGGTTTGTGAGGCTGGAGCGAACGTGGTGGTCGGAGATCGCGATATGAGCGTCGCAGGCCCCTTTGGTAAATGGGGAGGTTGGGCCGAGGAAACGCGTTGGTAAATGCAGTAATGAGGCGGGTTATTCGCGCTCTTGTTGTGATTATCGTAGATGCAGCGTAGGCAAGCTCGGATTACACCGCAGTACAGTGTCGAGTGCCGTGCTGGTGGTGAGATCGCGAAATTTCGAGATTAGAGTTGAATTTCGTTATGTTGATTGACGCGATTTCGTGAAGTGGATTCTAATGCGCCCGTGGCACCTGCCCCACATGACAGGGATCAATGCAATGCGTCCGTCCCTGTGGCTGTGCTTCCCGCTACCCCATCATCCACAGTGACAAACGCCACTATCTTCTAAATGCCAGATAAAGGACACTGAGAGAGTCAGCCTCCTCCACCTTCCCCATGAACAACCAGACATAACAAGGGACACAGACGATATATCCTAGAAACAACCCTCATTTATTGCGCCAAATGCTCTGTTGATTCAACAGCACAACCACAAGCACCAATAACTAAGCCGTACCCTCCATATCGTCCCACTATCAGTCGACACCGCCCTACCATGGACCAAATGATGGGTGGCGGGGATGGAGGACTCGGCGGACAAGCAGGCTTCCCCCTTGAAGCATGGTTCTGGGAAATGCCCGTCTGCACACGCCTCTGGACCACCGCAACAGTCCTCACAAGCGCCCTCGTCCAATGCGACATAGTCAACCCACTCAAGCTCTTCTACAGCTACCGCGCCGTCTTCTACAAGCACCAGGTACGCCCCCTTCCATCCCACCCCACACCCAATGCAGAAGCTAACCCCTGACCCCTCAGTTCTGGCGCCTCGCAACAACCTTCCTCTACTTCGGCCCCCTCTCCCTCGATCTCGTCTTCCACGTCTTCTTCATGCAGCGGTACTCGCGGCTCCTCGAAGAATCCTCCGGCCGCTCCCCCGCCCACTTCTCCTGGCTCCTCCTCTACTCCTGCGTCTGCCTCCTCGCCCTCTCCCCCTTCGTCTCCATGCCCTACCTCGGCCAACCGCTCTCAAGCACCCTCGTCTACATCTGGTCGCGGCGAAACCCGGATACGCGGCTCTCGTTCCTGGGACTGCTGGTGTTCACGGCGCCGTACCTGCCGTGGGTGTTGATGGGGTTTAGCTTCGTGTTGCACGGCACGGTGCCCAAGGATGAGATTATGGGAGTGGTCGTGGGGCATGTGTGGTACTTTTTTACCGATGTGTATCCGCCGCTGCATGGAGGGTATAAGCCGCTAGACCCGCCGGGATGGTGGAGAAGACTGATTGAGGGGAGGAGGGATGAGGCGGAGGAGACGGTGGGGGAGATCGAGGTCCCGCCGGGAGCGCCGGTGCTGGCACCGCCATTGGCAGGGGCGGAGGGGAGGTGATGGATGTGGTGATGGATTATTGTACGTGGGTTAGCATATGGGGTCCTGGCAATGGTATTTGGGTACAGCATTGGTGGAGTTTGATGGGACGTGGAGTTCTGGGTCATTAGATATGGGGCTAGTTGGCCATGGTATACAGCGGGCATAAAATGTATGACGCGTTACCTTTGAGTCAAATTGAAATTGATTCTCTGATTGAATTGGTATACTAGGGATTGGTTGTGCCAGGAGTTGTCCGTTTCGTCCACAGTACTCAGTTAGTAAAGGGAGATGTCATCCTGCTAGAAACCAACGATTTGAACAAGAGTAGCTAGTTGATATTGAGGACAAATGCTTGTCATAATGCATCTGCCGTGGAGCAAGCCGCCGAGTTACTGAGACTCTTTGATTTTTGCTCAGAACAAAATCACTCTGACAGCCGTTCCAGTTCCCAACATAGATAAATCCCCACCCAGACCCAAAACACTCTGACAACACTTTCAGGTTACTACTTCCAATAATTTCAGTCATAGAGTTTAAGGAAATACGATGTTCTCAGCATCATCATGACAATTACAACAACTCATCACAGCATAAAGACAACCCAAATAATGGAAGGATAAAGTATTTGATATTAATAATCCGCGCCTTCTGTAAACAGGCCGCCACAGATTCTTTTATCTCCCCAATTGTTTTTTAATGATTTTCTTTTCTCTCTCGTCCCCTTGTCCACCCCGCTATTGAGACTTCGCTCATGTCTCAGACCTTCTCTGCCGGCCTTCATCCCCACCTCCTTTCTTCACCTCTCATCCCACGACCCCTCCCTCCCTAATCGTAACAACCAAAGAAAACCAGGTCTCGCAGAATGTGCCGTGTATCGATCCACCCCTAGCCCCGCTACCGCAAATAAAACCCCCCTTCTTCCACCCCCCTACCGGAAATAATACCCCCATATTCCACCCAACCCCTCGAACATCCCAAGCTAAAGATTGGAAAACGAAGCAAAAACGGCCGCTAGACATATATATGTGCACCGCCCCTCACTCCGTATGCCGCTATGGCTTGCTCTCAAAACGAGCAAGAAAAACCCGAAAATTCATAACTGTAAATACTCCACAGGTGGACAAATAAGCAACGCAAAGCAGGCTATCGAGGAGCAGACCTTAAAACAGGAAAAGGGAAGTCCATGATGCTTAACAAGACACAAATGTAAATAGACATAGGTCTGAAAACGCCCGCCGATGTGAAATGGAAACACTACCCATCCCGCACCCAATCCACCCCCCCTTTCTCTATCATTTGATCGTGGTTCGACATGCAAAGTTAATTCCATAAAACGCCTATTGGCCTGCCGCCGAAAAGAGGAGCAAAATAGGCCTGCACAGCGTCTAATAGTGTGGGTTGGACGCTACTGGGATACCGGAATTGGAGGCCCCGGAACCCGCCGAGGGCTCGAGTTTGAGGATGCGACGCAGGCTGTCCTCCATGGTTCGTATGTCCGAGTTATTGATGTGCGATGGTGTAGATACAGATGGCGAGGCAGCCGCGTTGGATGGTGGTGCCTGGTTAAAGGCGAGGTTACTGCCTGCCATGTGGCGGCGCGAAGCGGAGTTCTCCTTGACATTATATGACGGGGAGTTCTGGAAGATGGAGCCATCCATCCTCTCCGGAGGCGTCTTGGTGGGTGTAACCTCTTGACGGAGGCCGGACGTCCGTGGGGTATTCCTGGTTGCGCTGCCAAAATTGGATCCATCGTTAAAGTATGGAAACCCGTTGTGGCGTTGCTGCTGAGGAGAAGAATACGAGTTATTCCGGGGCCCGGATGGGGGAGTTGGCTGCGCGGCAGCGCGGTTGGAAGTCGGCGATCCCGGAAAAGAAGGCTCAGGCGCATAACCATTCGCGTACGCTGGCTTCTGGCCGGAGAATAAAAATGATTTTAAAGCTTCTGAGCGGTCCGTGGGGTTTTGTTGCTCGGATGTACTTGCTGATGGTGAATTAACAAGGGACGGAGTTGAGCGGGCAGCGTTGATTCGCTCGCTATAAGGTGTGGAAAAGGCAGGGCCGTATGGCTTCCCCGGAGTGCCGTCTAATTCCATAGCAAACATGCTACTAGCGGAGCCACCTGAAGACTTGGGGTTGTTATTGCGACCCTGGCCATTGGCGGCAGGTGTTCTGTAGTCATTTGGCGGTGGGCCGGCTGGAGGTTGAAATGGCCCTACAGCTGAATTGGCACTTCGAGCTCTAGCCTTCTCTTCTCTATCTGCGTTGAAAAAGAAGTCCAGTGGGGACTCCTTTTGCCGTTGTTCAGCAATCCGAGCTTTGACAATAGGAGGTGGCGATGAGTCACTGGAGTTGGAATTGCTCTCATCGGCCCTCGAATCGGAAATCTTGATGCTTGGTGATTCAGGAACCGACTTGGAAAAGAAGCTCGGCATAGGCAAAGCCGATGGTGCGGGGGAGGCATGGAAGGTTGGACCCGCATAAGCCGCCCCGTTTGGTGTCGAAATGGGTTTGGACATCGACGGTTGCCCAGACGCTTGGATAGGCCTCGCTCTCGCGGCAGCAGGAGTAACTGCGGCATTCTTCGCACGGTTACTGCCTTTAGATTTAGGCTTCGCACTGCTCCCAGGACCCATCTGGGCTCCCGGAGTCTTGTCGGACTTGCCGTTTGGGCCCTTTTGTGGCGTTCTGGGCGGTGTCGTTGGTTGCCCGTAGTTTGTCGAAGTGCGTGAGTTGTCTGAATGGACTTGATTGTTGTAGAAGTGCGGGTTTTGTGGATTTCGAGGTGCTTCCCCGGACGAGGAAACGTCGGCACTCTGGTTGTGGCGATGGCGGCGGGCCATCTGCGGGGTCAAACTCGACATGCTGGACCTGATAAATAAGCGGTCTCTGATGCCGTCGAGGGAGGTAAAGTGTACTTGATATAGACGTTTAGAACGAGTCTTCGAAGGATAGGCAAGTAGGCACGAACGAAACGTGTTGTTGGGCAAGGCTCTTGAGGGGCTTAGCGGCACTTTGGTGGTGGCGGTTTATGTTGTGGTTCGCGGGCGGTTGTGCCTTGTTGGGTCAAAGATGTGATTGTGTATAGGTGAGGAAATGAAAGTGAAAGTGAGATGGTCATTTCTTCGACTGCGGTAGGTAGTGATGGTGAATGTGTTGGAGGTTGAGTTGCAAGAGATGAACGGCGACCAACAAAGTGGTCGACGTCAAGGTAACTCATACTCGTCAGGTCAGCGACAATGGAGAGGCTGCGCTAAACTCGTTTTGGGGACAGAAACAGGGCGCGGCATATTCCATCGGCGTCTAATCATCCTGGGATTCCAGCCTTATCCGGACGAACCACGATATTCGAGGTTCAGTGGTTGCTCATTCATAATCGTTTGTTCCGAAAGAGACTCGACAGGTTTAGAGTCTTTGATTCTCTTGAAGCTCAAGAAATTTCGCCTCTCACACGCTAGGCCAAAATAAACTCGAATCTACTCAACTGTACCACATCATTCGAATTAGCCGCAAGGTCGCATCATACCAACATATAAATAAAACCTCGAACCCTTGACCCGAACACAAACGTTACAATGGCAGACGTAGATATGACCGACGCACCGTCGACTTCGGGAGCTGGGCCCGTCAAGAGAGCTGGTGGGGCCAAGGCCAAAGGAGCTGCCGGGGATGGAGGGGCAGATGGCAAGAAGCGCTTTGAAGTTAAGAAGGTACGAAAGTTTGGCGCCGACGTATATTACGAATCTGAAGCTGACGAAATATTACTAGTGGAATGCAGTCGCTTTGTGGGCATGGGACATTGTTGTCGACAACTGCGCTATTTGCAGAAACCACATCATGGATCTATGTATGTTGCCTCGACCGGCTCTTCCTCGCTCTCGACTGACACGTAATAGGCATAGAATGTCAAGCAAATCAAGCATCGGCAACAAGTGAGGAGTGTACGGTGGCTTGGGGTATTTGCAACGTGAGTTTCCCTTGGAGATTTATTTGAAAATATGAAGCTGACATTGAAACTAGCACGCATTCCACTTCCACTGCATTTCGCGCTGGCTGAAGACCCGACAAGTCTGCCCCTTGGACAACAGAGACTGGGAGTTCCAAAAGTACGGCCGCTAGAGCCTGCAGTTGGTGGCACGATAGCAATATATCAGTCGGGGACTGCATATCTGATACTGATGATGATCGTATACAATCTTGGGCGAACGAAACTGATGATGCTGGCACACGGCCGGCGTGGATATCGACGGGATATCGCAGACGTCAATGAGACTCATGACACGGCGTTCAATCAGTACTAGGCATAGACATATCAAAAATGAAGGCAGCTGCTGTGGTATATTTTGTTGTTTGCTGCCTAGAACCCCCCAATCCATCAAGTCGTGACATGCTTCCCATCCACCACGATACCTCCTGGCGCCTGCACTGAGCCCGCTGCCGTTGCACCCCCAACTGGCAGCCACGGAACCGGATTGCGGTTGAAAAAGGGCCACGGTGGAACAACGAGGACGAATGCGAGGGCGGTCCCGCCGAGACCAACATAGAGTGCCAGAGTAATATCTTGGCGAACGAATCCAATAACAAATGCGATGGCCTACGTGAATATAATTAGTAAGAATCATCATTAGTGAGCCGGAAATGCGTACCCCTACTACGGCCAACACAACTGTGGCAAGCACCTCGGACAATCTCTGGCCCTCGAAGTCCTGAGGCATGTTAGCATTCACTCTGTATGTAATTGCTGCCCGGCAGAGTTAACGAGTATAAACATACAATCTGTCCCTCTGCAACATCGCGAACCTTCTCGAGGATCTGGTCAGCCATGGCTTGGTTTGGTTGGTGCTAACTTTTGTGGCGAGAATTGAAAGCACCTTGCATCAACAAGGCCACAAACGAGGCTGAGAGGCAAGTTGATGTGGTGGCCTTTGGATGATGGTGACGATCACACGGATCGCACGTGACATGGCTTGGCGCGCATATGGGTGCGACTTTCCGAAACTGTCTAAGGGGGGAACGCTAACATTTCATCATACTGTCTGTACTGTATAGCTGTACAGCTGTATAGCTGCATAGAGAAGAGTATAGAGTACAGTAGAGCACTCTGTGTGAGGGAGTCATAGGCAAACGATGCATGGCATCTTACGTACTGTCTAATGATTTATGTGGGCGTACAGTATGATATGACTTGAGAACGTCGATACTGTTAGTTGGTTGTTAGTAGTAGAGGTTACAAAAGTACAGTACAGAAAGATACCCAGCAGGTTCCCGCCCGAACTTGCCAATAGCATGGCAGCCAAGGCCCAACATGCACGTTTTACTGGCTGCAGGGCGAATGCAAGGAAGAATTGGCAGAATTGGCAGGTTCTTCTACTAGTATTGCCATGTTTATTGTGTTTATGTAAGGATGATATGATACGGGCGGCGGCGAGTTTGTTCTGGCCGCTGTTACATACGTATAGAGTATAGAGTACATACATGCATATATACATATTTATTGTGTTGTAACCAACCCCACGGCATAGACACGGCTCATGAAAGGTACTATGTAAATGCCTCAAGTGGAAGGAGGAGGCGTTTCTTTGTCACATGGGTTTAGAGTACACAGTGCACAGTGCACAATGCAGCACGATAGTTTAACTGCAGTCTACTTTAAATGCACTGTCACTGCTGCCGATGTAGGAGACGCCACATATTACTCCATTATAGCTTTTATAGTATGCTTATTCAGTTGGTTATTTCCATGCCATGCCGTCCACCAAGACATACTCTACAGAACTGATAGTAGAGTAATCCTGACGATCCAGCCTTCCAGGCTCTGAGTGCATGTCGGCGACCCCGCTGTACTCGTAATCGTAGTAGTAGAGTACAGTAGTAGAGTACAGTAGTAGAACTAGTAGCGCCCTACGCCCCTAATCTAGAGCGATGACTGTGGCCGTAGCATACATTTTTCATCCAATGCAAGTTTAGTCTAGCGTGTGCTTATGAACTGCTAAACTGCTAAACCGCTAAACTTTCGCCGTAGTCCACCTCCTCCCCCCCCGTCCAATCAGATTCTACATTTTATACAAACCCTTGGCTGTGTCCTTGTGCGTACCGTTCGGGCCTTCATTTGCCGAAGATCTTTCACAGACAAAACCAATTCACATCCCGCCTCTCGACTGTCTACTACACAACAATAGCCTCCATACTGCAAAACTTTAGTTACGCAGCAACAACTTAAAATCCGAGATATACGCAACTCAGAGTCCTTCTGAACCGCTGTTAGAATATATACCTATCGTGCAAGCAACATTTCTGGCTTCGCTGTTTCTGATACGTCATACAAACACACTTCGCACACAGCGATAACTTCGACGTCCGTTTGACAAGAGTCAGCACCTACACCACACCACACCGACACCTTTAAGAACGCCACCATACTATCTCCTAGGGATTCTGACCTGGGTGGCTTGGGTTCCGTCGCTCTCTCAAACGCACTTACAAGTTGACTACCGGCGCCTCGGCAGCCTTCCATATCGAAAACCACCAAATTGGCGGGACTCGTACTCCTCAAGTTTTCCTTCATCCGTCCGCTCCTCGGCCCAAAGTCCTGGGCCTACTGCGGAGGTGACAAGAAACCTCCGTAATTGGATTATCCAAGCGACGACAACACCACAACCAAACTGCATACGATAGACAACTCGAGCGTCCTACCGCAAGGGGTAGGGAACGATAAGCTGGCGCCCTAAACGAATCTGACGCTCAGGGACGACCTGTGCGGGGAGACATCTCTCACATTGTCACCTATGCAATAAGGGCGGTCGCTGCGACCCGCCTTAGAACGGAGAGAAAGGAGAGAAAGTAGGGGAATATAGGGGAATACGAAGATAACAGACGGAAGACGAGAAAACCCGGAAACCAGGCCAATTAAGACCGCTACAACAGACAACATGTCGGACGAGGAGGACGTCTACGAGATGCACCGCGACGATACGCGGTACAGCACTCCTGTGCCTGAGCTTGATGACCATCGCCACCAGATGGCGTCCGTGCAGCGACCACAGCGATCCAGACGAGGCACGATTGATACCTTGTATGGAGCCCAAGCGATGAACGAATCCGGGACAGACCTAGCCTGGGTTGATAGTGCCTTGGCTCGAGCCAATACGCGCGACTATGAGACTGCTATCGAGGATGGAGACGGAGTATCACCAATGCAGCAGCATAGCCGCAGACCAACAGCTGATTCCAGAGCCGCATCGCCGCCAAACTCGGTGAAGGCCTTTGCTGCTGCACGCAGACGAGAGCGCGACCACTCGGTCGAGGCTGCCGAGAAGAAGCTCGGCGATGATCGATCTATCCACCGCACGGTCTCGCGCAACAGCAGGGTCAGCCAGCGCAGCCGTCGATATACGAATGAGACCGATGGTATCAGTGTGGCCGACTCTATCCACAGCTCTGCTGCAGAGGATGTCTGCTTCCCGCAGTCCACGGCCAATTTCCCGCGCGACAAGAGGAAGCTCTACATCGATTTTGACTTCCTTGAGAACTTCATTGCCGAAGAAGAGCGTGATCACACTCCGCCAAAGAACCAGCCTGCTCCGCGCACTGCCTTCAAGGATCTCAGATCCTCCGCGAGCATTTCCAAGTCTGCCATCATCGACTCCGAGTCCATCCCTGAAAATAAAGAGATGGATGACATTCTCGACGAGAAGCTCGGCAAGCCTGCAGCTGAACACTATGATGGGAACCGCTTCAGCTTCTTCTCGTCTGCGTGGGAGTCTACCATCCACGCTGCCGAATTCGGTGACCTGATCATGCCAGGCGAGGATGTTCGCAACCTCTTTTACCTGCCCGAGAACGAGGACGACGGCGTGTGGTGGTTGAACCTGAGCAACCCGACCGAAGAAGAAATCCGAGCCATCTGTAAGGCCTTCCAGATTCATCCCCTGACAATGGAGGATATCGAGAAGCAAGAGACTCGCGAGAAGATTGAACTATTCCCGGCTTACTACTTTGCTTGCTTCCGCTCGTTCAATACGATTACGAGTGAAGAAGGCAATGTCGCTACGGAGCTGGATCCATTCAACGTTTACGTTATCGTCTTCCGCGAGGGTACCCTTAGCTTCAGCTTCGCCCCCAACCGACACGTAGGAGTTGTTCGCAAGAGAATTACAGCTCTGAAGGATTATGTTGCTCTTAGCAGCGACTGGATCTGCTACGCACTCATGTAAGCTTCACGATATGTAGACATCTTGAGATCGTAACTAACCCAAACAGTGATGACATCGTCGACTCCTTCGCTCCATTGATCAACCAAATCGAAGCCGAAACCGACAATATCGAAGACCAAGTCTTCATTGCCCGCACCGACGACATGCACGACTTCCTGCGCACCATCGGCAACGTCCGCAAGACCGTCATGGCCCTCATGAAGCTCCTAGGCGGCAAAGCCGACGTCCTTCGCGGCTTCACCAAGCGCTGCAACGAGAACTACAATGTTACCCCGCGCATGGACATCGGCCTCTACCTCGGCGACATTCAGGACCACGTCGTCACCATGATGTCCAACCTTGGCCACTTCGAGAAGATGCTCAGTCGCTCCCACAGCAATTACCTCGCCCAGCTATCCATCGACAATATCACCCAAGGCACGAACTCTAACAAGGTTCTCAGCAAGATCACCATGGTTGCTTCGGTGCTCGTGCCGCTCAACTTGGTCTGTGGGCTCTTCGGGATGAACGTCAGAGTCCCCTTCGGGGACGGCGATAATCTGATTCCCTTCTTCACCATCCTTGCATCGCTGTTCATTTTCGTCCTGCTCTCTCTGGCGCTGGCGAGAAGGATGCACTTCATCTGATCTGCGCTGTTTTGTGTGTCGGTTAGGCATGAGCATGACCAATTCGCAAATACATTTTTAAAGAGTTATGCACCGTACGACTACGATTACGATTTTTTTTTTGCGAGGGCATAACTGCAAGCAAGTTTTGGAATATGTGTTACGGACGCGAATTTCTTTGGTGTGAACGGGCATTGTCTCCCCTAACTTAAGTTGTTTTGATGTAGCCACCTTTTCGGTCCAGGTCTATAGGCTTAGTTTTGTTCCAGAGTTTACTTGAGTGGAATAGTTGAAGACGAATAAATAGTCAGCTGCTTTGAATAATTAATCAGATTATATTTTCCCCATTGATGATTTTGTGATTCTAAATGCACCACCTGCTTTGACCACCCTGTGTCCCCTACCAATCCAAAAATCCACACCACGTGACCAAAATAATTCTTAGCTGGTAACAACCCGTCATACCAACATTTTGCGCGCCAGAAGCCGAACATCATACAAACACCAACAACCCGCAACTTTCCAACCACACAACACACAATCCCCCAAGCCATTGTCCCGCCCCAACAAACCCAACTACCTACCTACCAACTACCCAAAGAATCTCAAGATACAATGGACGCCAGCGGCGAATTCGACGTCAACAGCTTGACGCAGCGCGACAAGCAGGAGCTACAGCAGTTCATCCAGAATGAGACGCAGAAGAGCAAGTTGCAGCAGTGTATGTCGTCCTCTTCCTCTCAAGCACCATCCTACCTTCTGCCCCTCAATTCCATCCCCTAGCTGCAGCTACTGCCTTACCATTGTCCTCTCCCTACCTCCCACGGACCTTTAACTACACGGGAAATGGGATCTAAAAACTAACACCCCATCCAGCCGTCCACAACCTCACAGACATCTGCTGGACCAAGTGCGTGACTGGCGGCATCAAGAGCGGGAAGCTGGATAAGAGCGAGGAGACGTGTGCGAGGAACTGTGTGGATCGCTTCTTGGATGCGAATTTCTTGGTTATTAAGCAGCTTGAGGGAATGAGTGGTCGTTAAATTGGTGGTGGGGATGGTGATGGGTGTATTATTATGAGGGCTGGGTGTGTGTTGATATAGATGAGGGGAGATGGGATTTGTGTATTTATAGGGGGGGGATGGGGAGGATGTTTCGCTCAGGTTAGGGATGAATCGACATGAAGCTCGAATGGAGTGTGCTGGAGTCTTAGTATTACAGCGTCTATACTCAAAAATATTTGTGATATGATCTGTTGAAAGACAAGGCGGTGGATAGTATTTCATAAATTGAATTGCTGGAATAATTCTGATTTTTTTGTTGTAATTCGTGGGAATTGTGCTCACACTGCATCCATTGTGATACTATCCACCGACAGACTTTCAACAGATCTTATCACGAAGATTTTTGAGCGTGGACGCCGTAGTATTAAGACCCCGAACCCCGTAATCAGCCTTGTAATTCGTGGGAACTGTGCTCACACTGCATCACAATGGATATAAATCATCAGCTTACAAAGGTTAATTACGAGGTTCGGACACAAATCACATCACATCACTCCCAGAACGGCACAACAGAATACGTAGGTTTGCAAAGTCTTGTTGGAATTTGATGTTCATTCATTCCCCCACGGAGAAACGCCTGGGTAATAATGCCCTTCGATAGCAACCCGCTTTAAATCGGAGTCCCTCGTAGCCACGATGAGAACCTCAGCCTGATGCCCGAACAAATATCATATCCCCCCAATCCCTGCAAAACCACAACCGAACCCGGCATAACGTGCTTAGACGATGGCGAGCTTGGTGGCGGCGATGTCGAGAGCATCGACATCTGGGGTCAGGCGAGCGAAGGCCTTCTTGGATCCATCGGGGCTAGATATCGAGTCAGTTTAATCCTCACGGTGCATTAATTGGGATAGGGTAAACATACCGGACAAGGGTGTTGATCTTGACGGTGTCAATATCGTAAAGCTTCTTGAGAGCCTCCTTGATCTGGCGCTTGTTGGCCTTGATGTTGACAATGAAGACGAGGGTGTTGTTCTCCTCAATCTTCTTCATCGCGCTCTCGGTGTTGAGCGGGTGGATGATGACCTGGTGCTCATCGAGGCGGGGCTGGTGAGGAATGCTCTTGCGGGGGTACTTGGGCGAGCGCGAGAGGATCAGGGTCTTCGGGCGGTGGAAGGTCGTCGAGAGACGGACCTTGCGGGCCTTGTGGGAGTGCACCTGTTGCGATTGTCAGCTTTGAGGTCCCGGGTGTGCGTTGCGCAGATGAAGGAATAGAGAGTTACTTACGCCCTTGAGAGCGGCCTTTGCGGCTTCGTTGGCCTTCTTGTTGCCCTTGCCGGCCTTGGAGGCACCACCTAGTTACAACGCATCAGCAATCGCTCTTGTGAACTCGCAATAGCTGCTACTGCTTGTGTGCATTGTATGTCCCTCCTCTTCGACGCCCGATATAAAGATCAACCTGTATTTCCAAGGTTCGAAAAAAATGTTTCGGTCTATCGGGCGTCGAGAGTCGGGCTCATCGCATTGCCATATTGCATAGCCGCCTGTGTGAAGTAGATGGAAGTGTCATCGCATACCAGTCTTGCTAGGAGGGGCCATTTTGTCGAAGTTTGTCGGATTCGTTGTGGTCGAGAGAGAACTTGAAGGTCAGAAGATATCTGCAGAGCGCCGTAATTTTGCGCTTAGTCCGAAATTCTGTGTGCGCGCTAGCAACCCCATGCACTATGTAAGCGAAGACTTCAGCATTTCTTATCGCATTGGGAGCTAGTGCTCTATATGGTCATTCTGCCGAACTCACCGCCCATTATTTAATTCGCGATGCTCGGTGGGGTTTCGATAAATTGATACCGCCGACGATCAAGGCAATTAACAATATTGAATTACCCGTTCAACCGCCAGTCAGATTTTAGTGCAACTTTAACGTCAAGTTTATACTTGACGACAGCAAAGCTTGCATGGCAGTCTCGAAGAAAAAGAGTGGGAAACCAAAAAGCTTGTCCCATGGCAGACCACCAACCGTCAAACCACCGCCATCCCTCTCAAGCAAAGCCACTCGAACGCTCATCCGAGCACACCACACCCTCGAAAAGCAAAAAGCCATAGCCCAAAAAGCCGGCGATGCCATCAAGGTCGCAGATCTGGAAAGACAGATCCAAAAACAGGGAGGAATTGAAAAGTACCAGACGGCAAGCTTGATAGGTCAAGGAAATGAACGCGGCGGTGATAGTAGCAAGATATTGATGGATTGGTTGAAACCAATAATACCATCACTAAAATCGAGAACCGGAGAGCAGAAGTTACGCCTCCTAGAGGTGGGCGCGTTAAGCACCACCAATGCCTGCTCGCGGAGCGGACTATTCGACACCGAGCGCATCGACTTGAACAGCCAGGCACCAGGGATTACGCAGCAAGATTTTATGGAGAGACCGCTACCAAAGCTATCGAATGAGAAATTCGAGATCATCAGCCTGAGCTTAGTGCTGAATTATGTGCCAGATGCGATCGCCCGAGGAGAGATGTTGAAGCGGACACTGCAATTCCTTCGGAGCCCACTTGGCGAGAGTGAAGAGGAGCTGCAGACCGTGTTCCCTGCGCTTTTTTTGGTCTTGCCGGCACCGTGTGTGTCGAATTCACGGTACATGGATGAGCCGAAGCTGGAGGCTATATTGACGAGCCTGGGTTATGCGAAGGTGCACAAGAAGCTGTCGAATAAGTTGGTATATTATTTGTGGCGGGCTGTAGATTTGACGCCGAAGGCTAAGCGGGAGACCTTCAAGAAGGCAGAGGTGCGGGCAGGAGGGACGAGGAATAACTTTGCTATTATTTTAAAGTGATGATGTCAGAAGAGGGCTTTGGAAGAAAGGGGGGCCGATTAAATACTACCGCACAGCTGATCAAGTGCTGAGAGGTTGCTGCTAGTGTAAACGAAACAGATTTCTCAAATGTTTTAATTGTAAATTGTACGTGAATCCTTTGTGAAGTAGCCTCGAAACATTAAGTTTGGGCATTACCAGCTTCGCCAAATATAATATTACTGTGTATTGAGGAAACAGAATGAATATATTTGAGGGCATATGCCATGTGTGTACTATAATGATATATTTTACAATAATTAACAATGCCAGTTCTTCGAAAACGCTGCAGATAGCCCACCGAATTAACCAGAACAGATATACTAAACAATAAATACAAACAAACCAAAATGCACATATTCTCACTCGCAGCATTCGATGGCTCACTCCGCTCCAATCCAAGACTTCGGCAAGAACGCAAAAACCGTCCCAATAACCGCTAGAATCGACGAAATAACAATCAAAACCCAGTTCAGTATCCTCTCTGCACGCGGAATATCCTTCCCAAAGATCCGAAGATGGAACAACAGTGGTAGGATAACGCAAATCATAAAGCACAAACAGGAGCCCATGAACGCCATGATGCTATCAAACGCGGGGAAAACGACCGCTAGAATCACAAAGGAAACGATCACTACAACTCGTATCGCGACCTTCTGGGAACCGCGGCCGAATTTGGAGCAGCCTACCAAAGCATCCTCGCCAGGGACTGTGCGTGCATCGAGACCGGTGAGCGCCTCGAGGGTAGCCACGATAGGTCTGGCGTTCAGAGGCAGTTTGGTGAGCGGGATGATGGCGATGAAGATGCAGAGAAGAACGGTTAATGACTGTGGATATCCGCTGGTTCGGATTATATTGTTAGTCACGGAGTCGAGAACACCATCGCCGTACATCAGGTAGCCAGCGGTTGCTGTTAAGGCATCGAGTAAATACTGTAGCTTAAATTAGTTCTGCCCGGAAGGAAGTTCTGGCCTATCCCTATAGACTCACGGTAAATGAGAATGTGAGCTTGAGGGCTGTGCCGTATCTGTGAGGATGCCTCATATCACGGTATATTCTGAGACTTCATTAGTAACATTCAAGGTGAAGTAGATAGGGGCCACTAACGAAGGAAAGATTGCGTGACCACCAAAGGGTGCTGGAAGAGTTAGCCAATGTTTATCAAGTAGCAAATGGTTAATCATACATATAAGCAACCCCAGGGAAATTGGCAGGGTTAGCCAGTTCTTAGGGAACATAAACGTCTCTGCAGGCTCCCGGAGAGATCCAGGGGTTTCCGGCTTGATAAAGCCATCGATGAAAACAATCAGAACAACTATCACACAGTTACTTTTAGAATATGTGTCGTAGTTTCCACACTCCCATGCCCAACTTACTGCAGAAGCAAGAAAAAATCCCCAAAATGCTGCTGAAGCTAAGCAAACGCAAAGGAACAAAATTTAGGGGTATCATGAGAAAGCCACATATGATCTTCCATTCCACAACACCGATACCTGGTATTAATAGATCCAGGGTCTCTGCAAATAGCACAATCAATGCCACACAGGCGGCTAAAAGCTCAATCGAGAATAGAATCCCAGTGGCGATTCGGGCTTTGTGGCCAAACTGCGGGAGGGTTAGCATGTATTAAAATGGGTGAAAGGTCCAGCACACATACGGATATGAATGCGAGGTCGGCAAATGTGATCAGGCTTGCGTCAACATCCATGCACTTTGCCAACAATTTCGCCGTATACCCAGTAACTAACGCCGCTGCAGCTAGGAATATGGTTCCGCAGAGCCAACCAGCATATTTCATGCCTAGTGGTAAAGAGAGGATACCAACGCCAATGAGAACGTTTGTTGAATTGAAGACTGTCTGTGGCAAGGTGGATTGGCCATCAATAGCCAAAATGATTTTCCCATCCTGTTCAACTTCCTTGACAAGAAGCGGCGGCCTTTCGCCGTCGGGCAGGCTATCACCAGTCTCCTGTTGTTGACGCCATAGGCGGGCCGCATGTACCATTGAAGATTCATCCACCGCCGTTGAGCGAAGGGTGCCGTACGAGGTTCCATAGCTCCCAGCTAACGGAAATAGAGAATCCAATCCTCTTGGGCTGGCCCCAATGCTGCTTCCATAGTTTGAGCCACGCAGAGACTTCCGTGCTTCATCGTTCCCTTGTAGCAGGGGCGAAACGACGCTGCTCTCAGCATCCTCGCTGTCCTGTATAGCCTCATCGGAGCCCCTGTGCAAGAAATGCTGCTGAAGAAGGGAAGCACGGGCATCGCTTCTAGGTTCGACTTCTGACCGCGAGAATTGTTGCTCCTCAGCGTCGGAAGCCAAGACAAAAGACGGCCGTTGGGGTGCGACTTCGTGGAATGCTGCGGCTCGCTGCCAGCTCCTGGCGAAATTGTTTATAGAGTTGACGCCCCCGAATTCGCCTATTGCATTCAAGTGCATGTTTATGGACGACCTGTAGTTTAAACATTAATATATACTTTCGACGTACTGGAAGGGCACACGAGGACATGGCTCGTCTACAGCTTCAAACTGAACGATAGGTAGAAGGATAGAATATCTTCGACTACGTTTAAGGGACCTCTATAAATAGAGCCCTAAATACGCCTAGTCCTTTGGATTTGAGGCTACTCCACGACCTTACACGTTGGAACTTACCGACGTCTTCGCAGTCCAGATTCCAAACCCGTTCGATCACCAGTGTCACTGGGAGACACCTCCCTCTCGCTTCCGGCATCAAACCGGACGCTTCTCCTGCCCGTCGAGCTGCCAGACGATCGGTAAGACGTGCCATACTGGTAGTCGTCCCAGTTCGTTGGATTTGGCGGGTTACGGCTCATGGTGGCGGCGTTGATGACCGCAGTAAGGAAGTTGGATTGATCTAGTTGAGTAGATGCATCAGAGATCAGTTATGGCAGATACATCAGATCCTGAGAGAGTAGACAAGGAAGCCAAGATCAAGATAAGATATCAATATCAGTTATATGGCTTGCTAATAAGCTCCCCCAGCTCTTTTCCGCTATCGAAATGCAATATGAAGCGTCACAATACAATGCCCTTGCACTTTAACAACATCAACAGGGTCTTGCTCCTTATCAGTGCAAGGAATTGCCCCCACTAAGCTTTTTGAACGGGACAACATCATTGGCTAGCACGGAGGATATGGAGCGGGAAAACCCATGAACGATGCTGTCATGGGATTTCACCTGATACCAGTAGATTGCCGAGCGGTCGATATATTTTCCGATTTCGGACAGATTCTCCGAGGGTTTGAATGGGAAAACTTGGAATTGAAGCTGCGTGTAGTATTATGTAGAGAATAATTCGGGACGATGAACATCTTAGCTTGTAGGCTATGCGCTGGCACAAGTTTTCCTATTTCCGAATCCCGCCATGAGCTGCAATGACGGCAATATACCCAATGAATCTGCACAACGAGAACACATTTTGTGCGTTTCCCCGTAAATCCCTGTAAAGACTTTTATAACCGCTTTCCTGCCCTCACGACAAACAGAAAGATGAATAGAAGAGACTCTCTGAACCAAGGAACTGGCCTAAAGTGAATTCGCCGTTTATATATAAATCAGGTACTCGAAGTGAGGCGACCAGCTCAGCTGCGGGGTTGTTCCTGACCCCTCCAATTAAACTTCACGTGATATTGAAGCCCTTTTTTTGCAGCATTTAACCACCTTACAAGCTCGCTTGGGGTGTGTCCCACATAATTTGCACCTGGCGGCCGACGACGCCACAATCCACGACCAAAACAACTCAGAAAGTCGCGGCATCCGATCGCGAATACGTAGAGATTTTGTGACGCACATTATCTCGATTTCTCGCTCTCCTACTTCCTGCGGTTGAAGGACCCTTTTCGACATCATGTCCGACCCAGCGGCGAACGAAGCCGAGAAGAACATCGAGATCTGGAAGGTCAAGAAGCTCATCAGGCGTCTTGAAGCAGCCAGAGGAAATGGAACGTCCATGATTTCGTTGATTATCCGTACGTTGGATCCTCTCTGACAGCCGATGCTGATCGCCTCTCTGACAATACAACAGCTCCCAAGGATCAAGTGTCGCGTGCGGCAAAGATGTTGGCTGAAGAATATGTATGCTTTGCCTTGCAAGCACCATGGCTGAGTGCATGCTAACAACTTCCCAGGGAACTGCCTCCAACATCAAATCGCGTGTCAACAGACAGTCTGTCCTGTCCGCCATTACATCCACCCAACAAAGGTTGAAGCTTTACAACAAGGTCCCGCCCAATGGGTTGGTCGTGTACTGTGGTGAAATTTTGACGTCTGAAGGAAAGGAAAGGAAGGTCAACATCGATTTCGAGCCTTTCAGGCCTATCAACACGTCGCTGTACCTTTGTGACAACAAGTTCCACACGGAAGCCCTCGCGGAGTTGCTCGAGGATGATCAAAAGTTTGGATTCATTATTATGGATGGTAACGGAGCCTTATTTGGTACCCTGAGTGGCAACACCAGAGACGTCATTCACAAATTCTCCGTCGATCTCCCCAAGAAGCACGGCCGTGGTGGTCAGTCGGCTCTTCGTTTCGCCCGTCTTCGTGAGGAGAAGCGTCACAATTATGTCCGCAAAGTCGCCGAATTGGCAGTGCAGAATTTTATCACCAACGACAAAGTCAACGTCGCCGGTATTATTTTGGCTGGTTCCGCCGATTTCAAGAACGATCTGAACCAGTCCGATTTGTTCGATGGAAGACTCCAGGTCAAAGTCATTAAGGTTGTCGATGTCTCCTACGGAGGTGAAAACGGCTTTAACCAGGCTATTGAGCTCTCGGCCGAGACGCTGAGCAATGTAAAGTTCATCCAGGAGAAGAAGCTTATCGGTAAATACTTTGAGGAAATTAGTCAGGATACCGGCCGTGTCTGCTATGGTGTTGAAGATACGCTCAAGGCGTTGGAGTTGGGAGCTGCGGAGATTCTCATTGTCTTTGAGAATTTGGAAATCAACCGTTGGGTGCTTAAAGACTCCAACGGAGTCATAGTCACTCTCCACACTACGAAGAAACAGGAGGCGACCGACAGAGATCAATTCATGGACAAGGAGACTGGCCAAGAAATGGAAGTTGTCGAGCAGATGTCCTTCCTTGAGTGGATTGCAGAGAAGTACAGAGACTTCGGTACCACGCTTGAGTTCGTCTCCGATAGGTCCAGTGAAGGCAATCAGTTCGTGAAGGGATTCGGTGGCATTGGCTGCCTGCTTCGTTATAAGGTCAACTTTGAGCAGTTGGCTGAAGTCGATGAGGATGATGATGATTATTATGACGGTTCGTACCCAAAGCGCGGCATCTTTAATGAACTAAACTAATTCGCCTTTCTAGATTGACAGTTTGATGCCCTCGCAGTGAGCGAGGACTCTAAACCAGAAACCCCGTCATCGCCTGCCCTGCCGCCGCGCGTTCCTGCTCCGAAGCAGACGGCAGGTCAAGTTTCCATCAATCCTGGCCACGGTCCGGTTGCCACGGTGGTCCGGCCCAGTCCGCTACACTCCATGATGTTGGCTTAAGATGACAGTAAACAGGCTGAAAAAGGTAAGCTTGCGTGCGGCCCGACATATATGTTACACCGTGCTAATGTATGGCAGACTTAATAGGACCTCCTTCGATTCTATAGGTGGTACTGGCAAGTTTACGACGGCTTGGGATGACTGGGATGAAGATCGCTTGCTCCATGAATTTGTTTTGATTGCAGGCGTCTTGTTTTGTGAATCATTAGCCCGTATTATATAGCAAGTCCTAGATTTCTGCTGCTGCGATAGTGGAATCATTCCGACATAGCTTGCCAATAAAAAGTTTACCATGACGATTCACGTTTGCCAATGAAAACAATGCTTGCTTCCCCCTCAAAGTACTAAAATATGCGCACTTCCCAAACAATACCAAGATCAACATCCACCATTCAGTGGCTTGCTGCCATTCCAATCGGCCATAGTTTCATATCAGGTGTTTGTGCGCTGGGCGATTTTCCCCATATATTGGCCGAGTATCAGCCGTTATCGCGATTGTCGCCGATTGCGCTATCGGTGGGGTAGTTTTCATATGGGCATCGCAACCAAAACGACGCGCCGAACAATGTCAAAGGAAAGAGTGGCCTTCCTTGGCCCAGTGTCCTCATATTCACATCAAGTATGCTCAGATCGAATTTCCCCTGGTACCTACACATAGCTAATGCCGTTGTGTCTCAGGCTACGTTGGGATGTTTCCCTGAAGCCGAATATGAACTTATCCCCGTTGTGACAATCAGAGGTATTAAGCCAGACGAACGAAGATAGCTCCTTGATACTTATAGCAAAGCAGATATCTTTGAAGCTGTACAGTCTGGAACAGCCTCACGAGGGGTTGTCCCTTTCGAAAACTCTACGAATGGCTCAGTAGTGTTCACGCTCGATCTCTTCGCGGACAGAGAGCTCTCATACCCAGACATATCAGTTTGCGGCGAGATATATCAAGATGTCCATCATTGCCTGCTGGGACATAAATCAAGCTCTCTACTACAGGATGCTGATGGCGCCTCTACACCAACGCCTGCTGTGCCCCAGCCATTGAAGCCGCGGACAAAACCGTTGTCAAGCTTAGATAAGATTCAACGGATATACTCCCACCCACAGGCCTACGGGCAGTGCGAACTATTCCTAGGCGCATACCTCAAGGGTATCGAGAGGATCGATGTTTCTTCTACGAGCAAGGCAGCGGAGCTGGTAAAGGAAGACACAACTGGCACAAGCGCAGCTATCGCAAGCGAAGCAGCATCAGTTGTTCACAAGCTAGATGTGCTTGCGAGAGGCATAGAAGATACATCGGACAACACTACCCGATTCTTCGTTCTGAGGAAGGGTCTAGAGAACGACAAAGTGGACGATGCAGGCTTATTCGCCCAAGCTGGAGCTCATGAGAAGAGCTTAGTGTCATTCACGGTCGATCACAAATCCCCGGGTGCGCTCGCGGACGCTTTGGACAGCTTCAAAAAGTACCAGCTGAACCTGACTAGCATTAATAGCCGGCCCAGCAGGATTCGCCCATTCCAGTATATATTCTTCGTGGAGTTTGAGGGAAGCAAGCTCCACGACTTGGAGGGCGTTGTCAAGGGTGCTTTTGAGCTTCTTGACAAGGCCGCACAGAGCTGGAGATGGTTAGGGAGCTGGACAGATCAGCTATCTGCGAAAATGGGTACAGGACCATGATTACATAGGCTAGAAGTAGATTCCAATGGAGCTGACTGTTCATTTGTATTGTATCGTGCCTCAATCGGGTTGTATCGGCAGGTGCACGGACCATTGGCCATTTTCCCGGCTGCGACCCTGCGACCCAGACCCATACGTCTGAATGATACTGGAAAGTGGTTGTCTTGGGCAATGACGCCTGCAGCAACAGACTATGGCAATTAAGATCACACGGCTCGGTGCCAAATTACCAAATGTCCCCAGCAAGCTCGTAAAGGCAAATGGAACTGCTGCCGCATGCCAGCGTTTGAAATCCAAGGCTCCAAACTTCATCGACGACAAATTAAGGCACGACAGCTCGAGCCCATATCAACTCCTCGAGACATCCTTGTTTAAATACCTCCCCGCTCGTGTCCTTCGAACACTTCCGAAGAAGGGACTGTTTCCCCCTGCATGGCAGCTACCTGCTGGATATCACCTCGTCTTCTTCCCTCCGCCAACAGCGAATCTCCTCCCCGATGGCACCGACGATATGCACTTCCCTGGCAAGCCGTGGGTGCGGCGCATGTGGGCTGGCGGGTCGATACACTTCAAAACCGACGACGGGGGCAAAGCTCTCACGTGCAAATACAAAGAGCCCGTATTGTTCGGCTGCCGCGAAAGTATAAGTAATGTTGAGGTTAAAGGCAATGGCAAGGCTGAGAAGGTCTGGGTCGAACTCAATAGAGCCATTGGTTCTCATGGGAAGGAGACGGCTATTACTGAGATAAGAAATTTGGTCTTTATGCGAGCAAAGACAACTGGGGAGGCAATCGTCGATGCTTCTAAGCCGGTTCGAACCATAAAATGTGAGCGCCAAGTTATAATATATTTTGGATCCTGTTTGGGTACCGCGACTGACCATTCTATCCAGCTAAAATGAAGCCCGAATTCGGTGTATCCATGGTCCCCGACGCCAACCTGCTGTTCCGCTTCTCAGCATTAACCTTCAACGCGCATCGTATCCACCTAGACCGCGAGTATGCACGCACGGTAGAGGGATTTCGAAACCTTGTTGTCCATGGGCCGCTTTCCATCCTCCTGATTCTGAAGGTGCTCAGTTCGCAGATGGGGAACGGGCAGATGGTTAAGAGTATAACTTATAAGAATTTGTCCCCGCTTTTTGCGGACGAGCAGATGACGATCTGTGTAAGACGGTCAAGGGCTGTTTCTTTGGAAGCTAATGATACCGAAACACCTGTAGATGCAGACAGCACACCCGCGCAGGCTGACATTACACCATCAGCGCTGGATCGTATACCAGCACAGGCGGACGCCACATCAGAAGAGCAGGCTGACAGTACACGATCAGAGCTGGATAGTACACCAGCGCAGGCGGGCAGCACACCAGTAGAGGCGGGTAACACACCGATACCGGCGGATAGCGGGATTACAAGGTGGGATGTCTGGATCGAGGATGCAGAGGGCGGCATAGCCGTTAAAGGCTCCGCCGAGACGGTGGCTAAGGTATCGAAGATCCACGACATTAAAGGTCGGTTAATTCGTTACGGATAATAAAGGGGACGATCCCATAGTCAGAAGTGTTTAGTAGTATATGCAAGTGGACAAGGAGCCACAAGTGTAAAATGGGTATATCATGACGGACGCCGACTACCCCCCCACCATACTTCCGATTAAATACAACCCAACCCGGCCATGTAAGCCTTACATCCCGCCCCTCGTTAACTCCAATATGTAACCACTAAATAAGGTCTTCAGCATGCTATCAAGGCGGTGATTGCATAGCCAAATTAGCAAGCTGAACCGCCTCGGCCATGGACTTCTGCGCCTCAGGCATCTTGCCCTGTATCTCAAAACTACGAGCCAGCAAGCCTTCCGCGGAGCTCATCCACAACAAGTTACCGCTCTTCTTCGCCTGAGTCGACGCCGCTATGGCGCTTTTCTCGGCCTGGTCTCCAACGATTCCGCCAAAGTACTTTTCGCACATTAGGTTAAGTACCACGCAGATGAGGTGCACGTTCTTCATATTCCTCGCCACTTCCATGGCGGCTCGTATGTACGCCTTTGACTGTGTCTGCGTGGTCACTGGCCTGGTTTCCACAGAGGCCCGGAGGAGGTTAAAAACAGCTTCTATCTCCTTGTTGGCGTTGCTTGCACCCCACGGCTCTAGGATCGCAAGCAGACCGGCGTTCTGCTCAAGGTCAACTTGTGGGTCGCACTGCATTATCCACAGCGAGTTCATTGCCGCAAGGACGGCCAAGTCTCGCCTAACCTGTTCTTCTGGCGAGCGTACAGGGTTGTCTCGCTCAGGCAGTGCGAATTCTTCGCTCCTATACAACTCTAATGCCCGCTGGAGGTCACCTGTGCCTTGAAAATACATGGCCGACAAGTAAATATATAGCTGCACAATTACCGGCTCCACAGAAGCGCCCATATCACTGATAGCAACCTCGAACGCGTCCAAATTCGCCTTGGCAGTCACCCAATCCGTGGTGGAAATGGAGCAGAACACCATGTAAATGTAGAAGTAGCAGGTTATCATCCCGCGCCAGCGAATCTTTGCTAAAGCGCCCGGTAATGACCCAGAGTACTTAATTGTTTTCATGTCGAGACTTCTCTGCAACCCTTGGCGAAGGTACTTGAGAGCTGATCCATCCACGGCGGATACATGGAGACGTATTATTCCCGTCAATAAATGGCTGCAGGTGTTAGCTGCGGAAGTAGAGTTAATAGTTCTCCCGAGAATACTCACCACAAAATGAATACGTCCGACTTGCCCATTAAAGTGACTAGCAGCATATCTCTCCCCTCTTGGCTCAGGCCCAACACCCCGGGCGTATCTTGACTCGAAATATGCGCATCGCCTCGATTTCTATTTATAGGCAATTTCATCGCATCGGTTGACCTATTCCATTCTTCTGAATCTGCAAATGCGTTATTTATCATGTCCTGCATGGCCTTCAGTTTGGGCATTGTCTTGTCTGACGACGAATTGGTCAGGCTCGCAGTTGTATCTATAATATGCCCAAGCGCTTGTAATGGAGGTATCGCGCATCCAGGATCTAACTGATACATATTCACGGTCGCAAGCGCCCGATCGATGCTTTCGATAGACCCCGAAGAAGGTATATGGAGGGAGGCCAGTGCGTCCACGAGGGAAGCAATGGTCACTATTGCGTGGTCGCCGCGGTCGTTAGCGATATTGGATATACTGCGGAGTGTTTGCAACGCCGAGTTTGCGTCTGAGCTGCGGCCTGACTGCAGAGCAAGTGTCGCTCTTAGAAAACGGAAGACGTAGATCCAGGAGTGGTGTTGGTAGGCTTCAACGTCCTTGATATAGCCATCCAACGCTTTCAGGGCCGCCTTTGGGCTTTTGGTGAACATGAGTTTGGCCAGCAATACTTGCATGTTGTACTTCAGGTCAAAATAGCGGTTCTACCACATGTTAGCCGGGTCAAAATTACATTAAGAGGCAACCTACCTGTTCACAAAGCGTTATTCCTTTGCTCAGAGCAGTTTCCGCCTCCATCACATTGTCGGTATCCTCCAATAATACGCCTGCATACCGCAACCGTATCTTTGCCTCCAGCCTCGGCTCAAGCCTTCCACTATTCAGAGTCACCTCAAGGCACCCTAACCCTGTTGCGATCATCTTCTGGTAGCTGATCACGGCATTCCCATCCATGCGTTGAGCTGTTGCAAGTCCCACATCATGTGCAGCTGCAAAATACTCCTCCGCCAGCGCAGGTAGCAATGAATACGGGTCCACAGGCAGAAGAACAGGTGGATTAGGCTTCTTCACTACCGGCGGCATGGAATTATGGGCGGCTCTCGCGTTGTCTTGTGGCCGCAGTTCTTGTCGCGGTTGTTGTCGTGGAGCCTGCGGCTGTGGTACGGGTGCTGCAAGGCCAAGTTCATCATAAGATCCATCGTATTGGGATGGGTAGCTCTGGACAGGCGCATATTGTGGTTGCCGTGGGTCTATGTACTGAGCGTAGGACTGCGGCTGTTGAGGTTGAGGCGGTGGAGGTTGGTAGTAGACCGGCTGCTGGTTATGGACATAAGGCGCTTGCCCATATTGACTCTGTTGATAATATGCTGCTTCGTTCTGTGCCTGCATCGCCTGGAGTTGTTGCATGCTTATCCGCCCTTGAGTATATGCGCCAGGTGATGACGCTGTTTGTTGGTTGGGGTGTGGAAGATAGGCACCCTGCGGCGGCCGGTCATTATAATTTCCATGCTGGCCATAGACGGGAGGGTATCCGTTCCCATACCCTGGCGGGCCCTGGTATGACATATTTCTCAGGGTTGACAATGCATGCTGCCTTGCCGCCTCACGTCAAATTAAGAGGTTCCTCTTGGGGTCGCGCGGTCGAAGGTAGACGTTATGCAGCAGAATAAGCGCTAGAAGCGCGCTTATTTATGCCGAGGTACACAAAGCGCCACCCCTGGGGATCCACAAAAGGGACCAGGATCTATTCCGAGATTGATCGCCCCTTCGCCCCTAGACTGGAGTCCCCCTAGACTGGAGACCCCTTGATTAGAGTCCCCCTAGATTGGTGGCGGGTATATTATCCCCACAGATTTATCTTTCTTCTCTAATTTATTTGCATTTGGCACGCTTGTTTAGCCAGTTCATTCTTTGCGTAATCAATAAAGCCTCAAATCTCCAGCGGAGACCCTACCTGTCAGACGCATAAGCAGCAACCTGCCGCTAATGGAGTGGCTAGGGCACGCCAAGATTGGCTTCGTTACCTCCCCTGAACCTCTCCAGTTTAAGACGAAAGATGGAGAAGAAACAGATTTGCTTCGGATAGCTGAGAAATCGACACCGCCATGCCGGTTGAACCCGTGGCTGTTCAATGGCCACCTCCAGACAGCCATGACTGTCCTCAAGCCAGTGGGACCAGCCGTTCATTATAAGCGGAAGATCTTTGACGCGGAGGACCCTGCGTATGAGGGAAACTTTGCCGTCGATTTTATTGTTCCGTCTTTTGAAGGCGCAGAGGAAGGCCTGCCTCCCCGAACCATACATTATGACAAACAAGAGCTTCAAGAACTCGAAACTGGGTCGTTGGATAACCGTCCGATGATCGTTGCTCTTCATGGCCTTTCGGGTGGCTCCTTTGAAATCTATCTACGTCACGTGCTGGCACCTCTGATGGACAGCGGAGGGTGGGAGGCATGCTGCATCAACTCAAGAGGTTGTGCGGGGCATATGATATCGAGCAGAATCCTTTATAATGCGAGAGCAACATGGGATACGCGGCAGGTGGTGAAATGGCTCAGGCTGAGATATCCGAACAGGCCCCTTTTCGGCATAGGGTTCTCACTTGGTGCCAACATCCTCACAAATGTAAGATACCCCTCAGGCCTTATTACGGCATTTTGCTAACTCAATGCAGTACATTGGGGAAGAAGCAGAAAAATGCGAGTTGAAGGCAGCTGTTGTAATTTCAAATCCTTGGAATCTCGAACTTGGGAGTATGGCTCTTCAACGAACCTGGATGGGCAAAGAAGTCTACTCCAAAGTGATGGCTGGGAACATGAAGAGATTAGTAGAGCTTCATTCCGATCAAATTGGAAAGCACACGAGTGTCGACCTGGACCGCGTCAGGAAAGTCACATACTTGCACGAGTTCGACAGAGAAGTTCAAGGCCCGACATGGGGATACCCAACGGAAGGGGCTTACTACAGGGATGCCTCCTCTGTCGACTCACTTCTGGGAGTTCGCATCCCTCTCTTTGCAATCAACGCAACGGATGACCCAATCGCTGTCGACGAAGCCATCCCTTACGAAGAGTTCAAGCAGAACCCGTACACAGTCCTGTGTACCACATCGCTAGGGGGGCATCTTTCTTGGTTTGAAACCCTCAGTAACGGAGACCGCTGGCACGCCAAACCAGCCGTCAATTTTCTGAACAATATGGCTCACAATGCGGATATGGACTCGATTATTCCACGCAAGGTAAATAACGGCGTGGAGACCGTCAATGGATACAATAGATATACTCCTATGAGGCGAAAGCTCCACGTCCAGGAAGCATAGACAGGGCTCGACTTTCAGAAATAATAGACGGGTGCTTTGCGTTCAGATACTACGCACAAGGGAGTTATACCAAGGGATGGTAGGTATGCAACCCCCTTCTTGGGGATAATATGGGTTCCACGTCCAAACGATAGTGTAGAAGGGGTTGCGTTACAGTGACTGTCTGTTTTGCGTCGAGCGCTTTTATACCTTTGCATACGGAAGTTTGACATGCATTAGATAGATATAGACGGAGTTTACAACAATCAATCATCAGTTTCAAGTTTCTCATGTGCTGGGTGTCAATCACGTTTTCATCTTCACCAGGTCGAAGGGCCACCAACACTGTGACCCCAAACCTAGTTCCCCGTGCTATAGGCGGATCTCGAGCATTGGTATCAACATTATCTAACAGGTGAAACCCAATAGAATAAGGCCAATTTTCATATTCTTTGGTATCGGTTTCAGCAATTCAGCTAGTCCAGAACAACGCCTATAAGCACCGCCAATAACGCCTCCCCACCCATTCTGACAGTGTCCCAACAATGCTCTATCCCCACGTACATCTTTGCTTCGTTTGCCTCCACTTCCATCTACGCAAAGCTCACGCTCTTCTTCTTCACTTTCAGCGGTTTCGTACCCAGCCTCTCCTTCGTCTCGACGCCCTCCATGGCGTCACCACCAGCCTTCTCACGCTTCCGCTTCTTGCGCATGCCATCCTTAGTCTCGTCCAGCTTCGCCTTTCGTATCTCTATCCTCTTTTCCTGCTCCGCCTTGCGCGCCTCGCGAATCTCCTCCATCTGGCGCGCCTTCATCATCTTCGACTCGATTTGGCCATCCTTGTCGGCATGTACCATCGCCAGGATCGTAAGCATGGATTCCTGTTTCGAATTAGCAGCTATATTCTGTATTTCAATTGCCACCTCTCATCTGTAGCAACAAACGCATGGACCGACGTACCCTATCATCGATGAAAACTTTTCCTTTCTTCCCCGTCTTCGGCTTCTCAACGCCCACAGGCGTAATCATATTGAGAGCCGGGATATTCAGCTCCTTCTCGGTGTACACCCGCCTCTTCTTGAATCGCGGCTTGCCCGTTCCCTTTGCTGTCTTCGGCGGCTCCTTCTTCTTCTTGCTCACGCCGTCATTCTGAGGCCGCGTCGAGTACTTTGAGTTCGAGATTCCGGAGCCGTTGGCGCTGCGCTTTGAAGCGTGCTTGTTCTTCACCGTCGAAGTCTTGGATGGCGCCATTACAACTGCTGTTCTGTAATGGGTGTTTGGGATATCTTATTTTTGGAGCTCTGAGAATGCGATAAACCGAAATAATTTTGGGCGGCGTGAAAATTGGCGGGGCGCGATAAGTTTCCGCTCCGCTCCGCCCTACTCATCCACGCTATCTGGGCGGGATGGTCTTGGCAGTATATTTCTCAACATTATTCAAATACAGATTGCGGATTTACTTGAGAGTTAACTTTTAATTTGTTACTGCTAGATAGATAGCCTAAGTGCTCAATGTGCCCTTAGTACTCGGCACTTCCCCTTCCCGCCCTGCAACCTTTGTCGTCGCCGTCCGTAAAGCCACAGCAAGCGCCTTAAACGCACTCTCCGCTCTGTGGTGGTCATTGAAACCCCGCAGGCAATCCACATGGATGGTAATCCTCGCCGCCTGGGCAAAGCTCTCCATGCAGTGAGGGATCATCTCACAGCTCAGGTCTCCAATCTTCTCCCGCTTGAGACCGAGCTCAATGATGGCATAGGGCCTGTTCGAGAGGTCTACAACAGCGCGGGACAGGGCCTCGTCGAGAGGGCAGTAGGCGGATCCGAAACGGGCGACACCAATGGGCGCACCGAGGGCTTCTTTGAAGGCAGAGCCAAGGGCGATGCAGACATCTTCTGCGCTGTGGTGATCATCGACTAGATTTCCGTTAGCTTCCTTCCGCTATGTCTGTAGGACAGTGCAGGCTTACTGTGTAGATCACCCTGACACCTGAGTGCCAAACTCCACCCCGCATGCTTCGCCAGTGCATGTAGCATATGGTCTAAAAATCCAACCCCCGTGTTTATGCTAATCGTCTGGCTCTTCGTGGCCTGGCTTGCATGGCCCTCCAGGGACGCAACGAGGCGCTCGTCAATGCCCTCGGGAAAGGCACCCCCATCGATGTTGATGGCCAACTGGATTTTCGTCTCGTTGGTGTCGCGCGCAAGGACCGCGGCCCGAACCCGTTGTGCTTCAGAGCCCATTTTGAGTGTAGTAATCGTGTTGATTTGATTTGACTTTCAATGCCTCATCCCACCAGTCATTTTTGGCCTAGTCCGCCATCGGTCTGGATCCCGCGATTACAGGAAAAACTGTAACGCCGGGCAATGCAAACAGAGCAAACATAGCTGTGACGATATACCACAAGCTCTGGCCCCCGCCAAACAGCTGCTTCGTATGACTTGGGAATATCCTTGGTGCTCTCTAAATCAAAAGCGATACCGATGTGAGACTCAACTGTGTTAATAATGAGGACTCACGGCACTTTAAGAGATGAAGAGGCCACCGGCGCCGCTTGGGAAGCTGCGCGGGGAGCTGTCGTCGGTTCGAGCAAGGTACGATCCAGCGGGGTCTTAAACAATGACATGGCTGTGCTGGGACTAATACACGCAGTGGGGAGTTGGGGCAGCCATACTGGCTGCTGCAGGATATAAGATGTCGCCGATATATCGCGGCCTCACATTCCAATTCAAAGTGTACGCTTCTCCGCGGACGGAATACTCGGAGAGATTCTCTGCGCGATATGCTGATAGTGGAGGTGATCTAGGTTTATACAGATGTCCGCAATGATAATGGGAGGCATGCTGGAGGCGGATGGAAGGCTCCGAGAGCACGAGGCGAGGATTCGGGTGCAGAAGAAGTTGGGCATCGGACTCGACAAAGCCTCCTGGGAGAAATATGAGCAAGACGTCAGGGCTGAGAAGGCCCGCATAATTGCACGACAGAATAAGGAAAATTGACGTGTGTAATATAAAGAGCAGGAAGCTTGCAAAACTTTGACTTTAAATTAAATACCCTACTCCATGCCAGGTCCCCTTTTGACCATAAACGCCAATGCTATGCTTTCTCGTGATATATCATGCCTTTTTCGGCGCAAACAGCTTCGGATCCATATTCAGTTTCGACAACCTGGCAACACACGCGCTCAGCTGGAGTAAACTCTGCACGCCCTCTAAAATCTTCATATGCGTGAAGCCAATCTCCTTGATGAATTCGAGTTTCGAATGCTCACTCAGCGTCGGAATCGTTTTTGTAACCCTGAACATGGTGCTAATGATGTCGTGACTCGAGTATCCCAGGTCCCACAGCTCCTTCAGCGATTCCAGCGCTGCGTCTACCTTTCCCTCGTAGCACGACTTCAGCATTGCCTGCACTTTGATTGGGTGCGGTGAGTCAACGACCTTGAAGACGTTGTCTCCGCTCACAAAACCGAATCCTGCCCAGGTCGACTGGCAATTATTGATCGCCTGTCGCATGTCACCCTCTGCACTGAATACCAACGCGGCCAATCCGTCGTCGCTGTATTCCACCTTCTCTGCCTCGATTATCTGGAGCAGGCGCTTCACGACTTGTGCATCTGTTAGCCTTGCATAGCGTAAGATGGCGCATCGCGATTGCAAGGGCTCTATGATCTTGTTGGACTGATTGCATGCGAATGCGAAGCGGGTGGTCGAAGAGTAGATCTCCATGGTGCGACGGAGGGCTTGCTGGGCACCGGATGTCATGCTGTCGGCCTCGTCGAGAATGACAAGCTTTTGGCGTCCTTGGGGAAGCGTCACTTTCTTCTGGGCGAAGCCTTTTATGCGGTTGCGCACGACATCGATACCTGGGGTAATGGTGTCAGCCTGTTGCCAATCTACCTTGTTCAAGTGAGTTCTTACCCCGCTCATCCGATGCATTAAGCTCTAATACCGCTTCCTTGTAGGATTCACCTAGTAATTGGCGTGCTAGACAGAGTACTGATGTTGTCTTTCCAATACCAGGCATCCCGGATATGATCATGTGGGGCATATTCCCCTCCTTTGCGATAATCTTGAGGCGCTCAATAGTTTCGACGTTTCCGACAACATCGTCAAGGAAAACAGGTCTGTATTTCTCAACCCTGTAACCATTAGTTCATGTCGGGAGAAGTTAAAGTTGCGCCCATACCATGGCAGTTCGTAATTCGTCACCCCCGCTCCGTTTGCCTTCAACACCTTTTTCGTGGCCGCTGTTGATGATTCGCCCGTCTCCTCGGCAGCTTTTGGAGCCATTCTTGCGAGAGATTTCAAGCCGAGTTCTCAGGCTCCGTGGTCGTGACTGTGGAGTAAGAATATGCTTTTTCCAAGGGTTGTGGTTGAGCTATCACAATAACAGTATTCACAAGGCTACGGAAATTATTCGACTTGGGGCTGGATCTCGAGGTTGACGCGAAGCGCGTCTGCTAGCGTGCCATCAATCCTAAAGTGCTCCGTCTGTCACGTGAGTTATACATTTGTTGCATAAAACACCAGCACACTTTTTGTCCCGTGCAACTTCGAGGACTCACCTGCCTCAGCGACACCTTGATGCATCTTTTTATGGCACTCTCTCTCCTGAGTTCAAGAGCCTATCACAACTGAAAGGTGAGTGAAGCCCATGCGGATACCCGATGTGTGGACCGAAGGGAAGTTACTATGGGGGGGTGGCCGCGTCAGCGACGACATACGTAGGCCATAGCTCACGACCTCACGATCCGCAATCCTTGTCCAACACATTTACCACACAGCAAAGCAATGAGACTAAACAGAGCGGGCTTACCGTCTGTCTGGTTTCTAGTTTCTATGAACCTAGGTACTGCTATCTTTACTATCTTATCTATGCTTTAGTATCCTTTTTGTTTGTTTTTCTACTATAGTATTTCTCCCATCTCTTTTCCTTATTTCGATCTAAGACACTTCCCGGAACCAAGAGTTCTGTTTCTTGGTTCGGCCGATTCATGTCACCACAATACCTATTTTTACCAACTCAGCACTGCTGCAAGTTGCTATACTAAAACTCTTATTGTTCTTTATTTTTTCAATACGATACTTACTTTCGTATCTTATACCTGTTCCTAACAGGGCAAATCTCGCCGTCGTTTGTAGCGTCTTGGCTTTCTTGGAATTTATGTCTTGCCACAACATATATAAATCACACAACATTCGAGTCGGATACTAGGCGCCGCTCACAGTATTGTTGGAATTGCAGCCCTAAAACTACCCTAGGGGAATGAGAATTTTATCTTGGACCCGTGGGCCCATCGACAACAGCACATTGCCGCCTGGGAAACCCTTCCAGCAGGTCTCCTATAGTCTGGCCGAACTACACCACGCGGCCTGTTTGGCAGTGCACAAGTCATTCTAGCACCGGGTAGCGCAAATCTGCCAAGTTTGTACATCAATGAATGGATTCCATACGCTCGGGAGTCTAGGCCTAGTCCCGCATATCCAGCCTTCTGGCACGCTATACCCGCCACCAGAAGCACTAATATACATATACCGCCTACCTCTTGTCCTTGCCTGAACGTTGTTACTTCAGTCATTCACTGTTATATTTCTGCGCAATGAAGTGCGCATTCGCTTTAGGAGTGACGGCTGCGTTCCTGTCTCCGTTGATCAATGCCGCCGCCGTACAAAAGCGAAATGATAGGCCGCCAAGAGCTGTCGGCTTGCCTATCAATAGGGAACCCGTTGTAGATCTGATAGAGGCGGATAGGACTCGAATGCGTAAAAGAGATACTTTGGAGGCGACACTGGATAATTTGGTATGTCAATTTCGCCATCGTGGTAATCAACAATGCTAATATATTTGTAGCAATCATTATACTTTGCCAACATCACACTTGGGACACCTGCTCAACAGCTTCGGGTACACATTGACACTGGGAGCAGTGATCTATGGGTAAATTCGGCCGGTTCAACAATATGTACTGGCACGGACACAGTTCCTGGCGAGTGTGAAGAATCAGGCACTTATTCGGCAAATTCCTCATCTACATATAAATACATCGAGAGCAACTTCAACATTACTTATATGGATGGATCGGGGGCAGCGGGCGACTATGTATCAGACAAGATGACGATAGCAGACGCCGAGATAAAAGACTTGCAGTTCGGTGTTGGTTACCATAGCTCTTCAGCGGAGGCTGTTCTAGGACTTGGTTATGTGTCCAATGAGGTTCAAGTCGCCAATCTTGGCCTGGGTGCCTATGACAACGTTCCGGCAGCTCTGGCTTCTCAAGGCATAATCTCATCAAATGCCTACAGTCTGTGGCTCAATGACCTCGATTCTCATTCTGGCAGTATCTTATTCGGTGGCGTGGACACTGAGCGCTTCACTGGTTCTCTTGAGACACTCCCGGTTCAAAAAACCAGCGCTGGCTACTCAGACTTTCTCATTACTTTAACAAGCCTCTCATTTGGAGGTAAGACACTTCTTGAGAAGCAGGCCCAAGCTGTCCTCCTCGACAGTGGCTCCTCTCTCACCTACCTACCAAACGCCATGACGAATGCCATCTACGACGCCATCGACGCACAGTACGACTCGACACAAGGCGTAGCTTTCGTCCCCTGTTCAAAGAGGTCCGACAACTTGACTCTTGACTTCACATTCACTTCACCCACCATTTCCGTGCCCTTGGACGAACTCATATTGGACGTACCAAAAACAAACAACCAAACATCAGTATTTCCAGGTGGTGCTCCAGCTTGTCTCTTCGGCATTGCACCTTCTGGCGTTACAATTCCTGTCCTAGGCGACACATTCCTCAGGAGCGCATACGTCGTGTATGACTTGAAGAACAACGAGATATCCTTGGCGCAGACGAAGTTTAACGCGACTAAGAGCAGTATTGTGGAACTTGGGGAAGGGAAATATGCGGCGGGTATTGCGACGGCTGTTGCGAACCCGGTGGCTGCCACGGCTGGCGTGGGGAGGAGTGGCCAGGGCAAGAATAATGATGATGAGGAGGGCGCCGCGGGGAGAGGAATCAACGTTTCGTCCCTGGCTGTTGGGCTCTGTGGAGTCGCAGCCTTGTTCGCGGGACTCTTGTAGGAAGGGAAAGGAACAGTCCCCTTTAAATCATATAATGACTATAGCAACCCGGTGGCTGTCATTGCTAGAGTAGGGGAGAGTAGCTAGGGCAGGGTGCCGCGGGGAGAGGAATCGGCGTTTCAACCCTGGCTGTTGGGCTCTGAGTTGCAGCCTTGTTCGCGGAACTCTTGTAGGAAGGGGAAGGAACGGTCCCCTTTTAATCATATAAAAGCTATAGTAACGGTGCTTATAATTCAATTTATTGCTTTCCCAACTAAAGAAACGGCTTAAGCAATAGACAAAAGGGTGGGCTGACTGAAAGACGCCATCGGCTCGGCCCGTAGGGCTGTGCGCGGGGGCTTCGAGCATCTGTGCGTCTAGATTAATCAACAAAGATAAGTGACGAGAATTGTACCGGAATCTTATGCAGATAGCGATCGCGAGATCATTGTTGTGCGTCGCGATTGGTTAATCATTTATTCGTTCAATTCATATATTCTACTACTTTACCCTATACCCCTCCCCCCTAATAATTCAGGCAGTGTTGACCCTCATAATTGGTTTTATCGCAAACGTGTTCCTAAGCATTGTCGATGTCACCGTGTCGTCGATTACTTCACTCCTCGTCTCCTTCAACCCCCTTCCCACAACCACCATCCTCATCATGCTCTCGGCACAGTCCTTGAGCAAACGTTCGGAATCTTGAATCGCACTTTCAAGAGACGTTGGGCATTGCATGATGCTGGAAAATGCATCAATGCCCGCTGAATAATTCACATCGGCGTCAATCCCAACAGTTCCCGCGAGAGCGATGACCGGTAGCTTATGTCGCTTCGCTAGCCTCGCCACCTCTGCTGGGATCTTTCCTTGGGGAGTCTGGCAGTCGATTCCTCCCTCGGCTGTGATTACGAGATCGCAGCCCTCCATCATTTTATCAATACAGAAATACTTCATTATGAGCTCGAATCTCGAGCGCAAAGTAGCGCCAATAAGCATCAGTCCTGTCCCCAGCCCTCCAGAGGCGCCACTGCCCGGCGCCGTCGAGATGTCGTACCCTAGTGTACGCTCCGCCGCGGCAGCATATGTATCCAGCGCAGCGGCAAGAGCCTCTACCTGCTCCGGCGATGCACCCTTCTGAGGGCCGAATACTCGAGCAACGCCTTTCGGACCGCATAGCACATTGCTCCAGTTGCATGGAACCTCGATGGGGACCTTCTGAAGGCGTGGATCGAGGCCCGAGAGATCGATGGTGTCAAGCCTTATAAGGTCATTTCCTCCGCCAGCTGTCGGAAGCTCGTTGCCATCGGCATCGAGGAGCCGCCCACCAAGAGCCTGAATCATTCCAGCTCCACCATCGTTCGTCCCGGAGTCGCCGCACCCGATGAGTATGCGTTCCGCGCCATCGTCCAGAGCGGCGAGGATCAGTTCTCCCACACCGTATGTGGTGGTACACCCAACGTCGCGGGAAGGTTTGGGAACAAGCCGCAATCCGGCCGCGGCTGCCATTTCGATCACTGCAGTCCTGGAGTTTCCACCAAGGAATCCATAGTATGATGCGACGGGTTTGTGGACAGGGCCAAGGACTTCAATATGTCTGAGTTCGCCCCGAGTTACGGAAACCAAGGCATGAGTAAACCCTTCTCCGCCGTCGACGAGGGGGGCCTTGCGGATAACGGCATTGGGTACGACTCTGAGGATACCGTCTTCGATGCAGTCTGCTACCACGTCCGCTTGGATACTCTCTTTGAATCCAGATGGTGAGACGAGGATTGTCATGGGCTTTCCCCTTGACATTGGAAGTGTGTTAATCATAACGAAGGATGATTTGACAACTAGAAACGAATGAGGTATGTTTATAAGCGATTGTGTTTAAAACGAGTGTTTGTAGTATGATTCTCTGTTGATCTCCTTTTTCGTATAGTGGGATTGTCTCATGATTTATAGATATCTATTATCTTGAGATTCGAAGGGACGAAGTGAAGATCGCGTGAGCACAGGAGCCACGTTCTGCTGCACTACTAAAGATAGCTTCAGACTGGAAGAAAGGATATTTGTGACAGCACACGAGCCATGACTGCGCTGTTACAGATACTCCATTCCAGCAACAGGTCCCGGGGTAGCATAGCCTCCCGCAGTGGAGATCTGTAAGGCACAGAAGGTCGTTGGTATTGTATAGTAACCATCTACTGGAGTTGATAAAACGGGAATTTTCCAAGTTTCTCCAAGCGGCCAAGCCTTTAAATTTTCCAATTGTTGATCTTCAACCAGAATTACATCAAAGGCTTCAAGACGGTGAAGTGTCTCAGCCACCTACCGATTACGCCGCAATCACCCCATGTGTAGATCATTTGTACTTCAGCTCTTCATTTTCCAAGGCGCGGGTTAGGTAATTGGTGGTAGTCTACTCTTGGTCTACTCTTAGCACTTCTGGGCGTGTTCTAGGCGCGGGTCGTCAACACCACTGAGCCTCGAACGAAACGTCATCCAGAAATGGAACTAGTCGGAATACCTCCGCGCTCATAAAAATAAAATTTCATCAAATGGCAACTGCTCGCGTGTCATAAATTTTGTAGCCAAAAGCGGCATTGATGGGTTGGCGACTCCGGGTTTGGCTCGCGACTCCGGGCTTGGCTGGCGATCTGAGCTTGGCCGGCGACTGCGCCTGCAACGGCACACGCGACGTCCACGTAACCTGGTTAGGTTGGTTTCTGGGAAAAGCCCGCGATTCAGGAACCTATCCTGTTCTTATCTACACTGGACACCATATGTCCACATATTGTTGAGTGGGGCTTCTATGCATTTCCTTGGTCTATGTTTAGGGTACAGTATTGGCGTATGGGCAGTGCATCAAAAGCATCATGTTCGGCAGCTCGACGATAATGACAGAGCAACCATGTCCTGTTATTTAACAGTGGGATTCTGCAACCCAAAATACTTCTTTTCATCATATGCTCTTACAGCTTTACCATCGTTTTACACTAGCCGTCTTTCTTTTCCTTAGGCGCAATATGTTGTCTAACATTGATAGTGTCCGCGGCAAATTTTGGTCCCCTAGGACTAAGAAGATTGGGCGTTTCCCATCGTTTCGCAATTTTGAACTCCCTCAGATCAATTTTAGTCACTTTCCTGACAGTTTTAATGCTGAAAAAGGTCACAATGATGCTCGCCAAACATTTATTAAGGAAGAGAGGCCGTCTGATTCTAATTTAGAGAGGCAGTCATTCGAAAGGTTGACACCGATCGAGGACGATGATAGCTGGACGAGTTCACAGGAGCTTGAGCGGCCAGGGGATTCTAACGACGAAGATCCAAATTTGGTAACACATTCTAGAGCCTCTCATCAACTATACCTATGCTAACAAGCATTGGAAGGTCACCTGGTCAGGGGATAATGACCCAGATAACCCATTGAACTGGCCTCGAAGTAAACGATGGACAGCTACTCTGATCGTAGCCTCCTTTACTTTTATCTCGCCACTTGCCTCAACTATGGTAGCCCCTGCCTTAGGCACCATTGCGACCGAATTCAAAATTACAAACAGCATGGAACAAGCACTCGTGATGTCTATCTTCCTACTCGCCTACGCTGTCGGACCATTCATACTAGGCCCCCTTTCGGAAGTTTTTGGACGTGTGGTTGTACTACAATGTGCAAACTTAGTCTTCCTTATATTTAATACAACTTGCGGGTTCGCTCAGTCGAAATCACAAATGATGGTGTTCAGATTTCTGAGTGGTCTTGGCGCCAGTGCTCCTCAAGCTGTAAGTTGGTATGTAGCGGTTGCTACCATGGTAAACAACTGACCTTGTGAACAGCTCGGAGGCGGTGTCTTGAGTGATTGCTGGAGGGCAGAGGAGCGTGGCAAGGCTATTGCTATCTACAGTCTTGCCCCGTTTCTCGGTCCAGCTATCGGCCCCATTGCTGGTGGTTTGATAACACAGCGTACAACCTGGCGATGGGTGTTCTGGGGCACATCCATCATCGATTTTGCCATCCAGATCATGGCCACACTTTTCCTTCAAGAAACCTACCCCCCTAAGATATTAGCGGTCAGGGCAAAGAGACTCCGAAAAGAAACAGGCAATAATGCCCTGCATACGAAATGGCAGGACCCTGACCATACCTTAAGGCATATCTTGAGAAAAGCACTAGTTAGACCATTCATTATGCTCTTCACCCAGCCAACTATTCAGGCTCTTGCGCTGTATAGAGCGTATATCTATGGTCTGATGTATCTTGTGTATGTATCCGCCCCTACTCGTAGAAGAAACTACTCACAGATGACATAGTCTCTCTACGTTCCCGATGGTCTTCGAAGAGGTATATGGCATGTCAATCGGCAACGCAAGTTTGAACTATCTCTCCCTTGGCGTCGGCTTCGTCATCGGCCTGCAAATCTGCGCACCCATCGTCGACCGCGTAAGTTTCCCTCCCCCTCCCCCTACCTCTCCGCAACACCCATACTGACCCATTTAGATCTACACTCGTCTTAAAACTAAATACGACCACCCAGGCCGCCCCGAATTCCGCATTCCCCTGATGCTCCCCGGCGGCCTTTTAGTCCCCGTCGGCCTCTTCATCTACGGCTTCACCGCGCGCGCCTCCATCCACTTCATCGTCCCCAACATCGGCGCAGCCATCTTCGCCACCGGCTGCATCATCAGCTTCCAGTGCGCACAGGCGTACATCGTCGACGCGTACACGACGTACGCCGCGAGCGCGACGGGGGCTGCGGCGTTTGTGCGCACGATGGCCGGCTTCAGCTTCCCGCTGTTTGCGCCCAAGATGTATGACACGCTAGGCGTGGCCTGGGGGAACGGGCTATTGGCATTTGTGGCGATGGGGTTGGGGATTCCGGCGCCTATATTGCTGTGGAAGTATGGGGAGAGGATGAGGGCGAGGAGTACTTACTGTGCTGGATAAGGGGAAGAACGAGGAAGGTGGGGCTTTTGAGACACGATACGATATTACGATTAGACGATGCACTATGATACCCTTTGTACATACATACTCATGTGTGCTGGAAATATAGATACCATAAGAAGAATTGGGTTGATGTTTACGTTTCCGACGTGCAATGAAGATATACTATCCCTGCCCTGAATGACTGTAACGACCCGCAGTTACTACAGCTTCACCGCACCCAAGTTAGGCGGAATGGCGTTTGGCTTTGGTGAGCTATCCTGCCAATATCTGGCAATACTTGCGGGTCGTTACAATCATTCAGGGGCGGGATAGTAGTGCAGCGGATGTGTCGGCACCCAGTTTGACATGCATGTCGAGATTTGGCGCGGCCGCACCTATCCCCCAATGCAAACCACTTAGGTCACTTGCATGCCTGCGTTGTGGCACGTTTGATTCGACGTATGACAAGTTAAAGCATAAGCGATCTCCTGCTCTAAATTAATAGGCGGAGTCTTACATCTATATGCTGATACAGTAAATAACTCTTATGATCGAGGGAACAAAGAAGTGTGAACTCCGTTGCCGGAACCCAAGGTAAGATGCAAGCTCTCAAGCCATGGCCTCGAATCCCTGCTCTCAACTCTCTCAAATTCCTGTACCAACCTCACCAACGTATAACCTGCTTCCGTCAAGGCAAATTGTTGACCAACACAGATCCTGGGCCCGCCGTTGAACGGTAGGTATCCCCAGCCCACCCGCAAGTTCTCCCAGCGCTCGGGCTTGTACTCATCTGCGTCTTCTCCGTACAGGTCTTTCCGTCGATGCATTGCATATAGATTGTAGGCCACAATCTGGCCTTTGGCCACGAATATTGGGGCCTTCCCATCGGGCCCACCGCCCACCGGCAGGGTTGTGTCCTTGTTGGCAAAGCGAATATTCTGAGGTACTGAGGGGTATAAACGGAGAGCTGAGCGAAAGATTAGGTTAAAGCTTAGGTTGACTTAGTGTTGTTTGGTATGGCAGCTTACATTCATTCAGGACATGTTTCAGATATTTCATACTGCGCAAGGTTTCGTAGTCTGGCAGTTTTCCTTCTAGCTGATCGACCTCGTGTTTCAGCCTGGCCCAGACGTCTGGACGACGAGCAAGGACATGAAAAGTATTGCTGAGCAGACCGGCAGTGGTATCTCTACCAGCAAGCAGGATATTGAGTATCTCAGAGCGGATCTGGACAGGATCATCTGTAGCTAGAGCGAGCTCGTTCATGAAGACATACTTTCCTTTCTGCTTCTCATCATTTGCTTTCCCGCTTGCTAGAGTCTCTCGCCGAAACTCAAGCGCCTTCGCAACAAACTGGTCAATGAAGTTGTGCACACGCAGGCAAGCACGATCAAATTTTTTGTTGCGGTATAGCAAGACAAAAGGGCCAAGTCTTAGACGGAGATTCAACTCCGTTTGGGCGAAGTCGAAAGCCTCGCCGAAGAGCTGCTGCTCGGAACCAGCAGGGCTGCGAAGAACATCAACAGATTCCCCCAGGAGAAACTCGGTCGCGCTATCGAGGGTGAGCTGGTAGAACAGTGGCTGCAAGTCGATGGTGGATCCGTCTCTAGGGATTTTGGCTATCAAATGCTGAATATGCGACTCAAACGTTTTAAGATCAGCTACGTGAGCCTTAGCAAAGCTGGGGCGGACAAGTGCCTCCAAGACGTCAGCAGAGAAATTAGTCTTATAACACAGAGGTCCATACGCGAGAACGTTCCCAATGCGCGCCATCAGAGGTGAAAATCCCATGGCCTAGCAATGCTCCCATTCCTCTATGCCTTTTACCTATACCAAAGTCATGGAACTGCGTTGCTAGAATCGCTTTAAGGTTTTCCGGTTCAATAGTGGCGGTAGCCGCCTGGCTGAGGAGTACTAAAGAAAAGGTGTTACCCAGTTCTCTGTGCATCCGTAGCGAAGTTGGGAGGAGTGTATGGGACTTGATATCTTCTGCCATCGCCTTGAAGACGCCTAACCCAATAATGCGTTCGGATTGTGGGAGCCTAGCCGGTGGTTCGCAACCACGCGCTCTAGCGAAACGGCGCCTTTGTATCAAGGAGATGACCTCTTTGAGGAACAGAATTACGACCAAACATGCCGCTGCAATTTTTACAAAAGAGGTTTCGACCATCTTGCTGACTTTCAACAGTAGTCGATGTTCATTAACTGTAGTTGCACTACGTAGTAGGCGGCAGAACCTGTGGCAGGCACCGGGGAACTATATAAAGGAAGGTTGCCAGGGGTGTTGGTTGAGGTTACGAATACTGCCACATGCAACAGCTAGTTCACAAGAGAGCGGAAGTAAATACAAGGGCAAAACGCAGTTCAAATGGCAAAACAATACATGTTGGGCCGAGGCATGGATCCGACTAAGGTGGTGGGGGTGGGGATGGGGAT
>JPJV01002434.1:0-21557 GCA_000750745.1 Pseudogymnoascus sp. VKM F-4281 (FW-2241)
TTGCGTGGCGTTGGGGTTGGTGAAGCTGGAGGATTTGCCTAAAAATGTGCAGGAGGCGGTTAAGATTGTGGATTACTGAGGGGTAATGCAATGGGCGATGGGCGATGGGCGATGGATGGGCGACGATTGGTTAATTTGTATGTGCGGGGGATTTGGGGTTTATTGAATCTGCAGTTTAGCATGATACCAATGATGATGCTGTTGATGGATATCTGGGTGTTGGGCTGTTTGCTGGTTGTGATGTGATATCCTTGAGGTTATAAGAAATGTTCGTGTCTGTGGGACGTCTGAATTTTACTTCTATTATGAAGTTATACCTGATTAAACTCCTATACGATATAAATATCACCTACAGATACTGATGTTAATTTAACTCGTATACTTCAGTTTATATTCGACGGATATACGTATTATCCACACACTCTAAATATTGAACCCCTACACTCAGCCGTGTATCCCAGAAATATAAAGATTAGGTGCACATACTGATATGCTACATCTATTCGGCAACAGGAATATAAATATAAATTTCACACACGAATATTACTACCAGCTCCTTTACTCAACTGTACATGCTATAAATATCACTTATACTAATCCCGCACCTGCTTCACCCTCAACTGCGCCATACGTCCTAAAAAATAGATATCGTAGAATAAATTATTTTCCTAAAGTCCGAAAGTAATACACCGTGGTTTGCCTTTGCAGATACCTACAAGGCTGATCTCTTGGCAGCGGCGGCTATTCTGCACGTCACTGTGCAGGGTTGGGGGACCAGGGAGCTAGTGGGATCGCGGGTCGCTTACAGCGGCTCATGCATGGCGTTTCGGGGTTCCCCATGCACTCACTGTACAACCTTGAAAGCAGATAAAGAAGATTCCCACAAAGAAACAAAACACGGCAATAAACCGGGCCATAACATAACCCGTAATGTTCCTTAATCCGACCTGTGACTCTATAGGAAACGTGTACGTGACCTCCTAGCGCAGAATTGTAAAAGGCCTAGCGCCTCAGACGCGGCAATGCGCTAAACCCATTTTCCTAGAAACAGGCCGTATGCCCTCAAAAACATAGAAATAGTATTAGCGCCGATTGACTATGGCGCTAACGTCGGCTATAATACGCACAGATTGCTTGCCCTTTCGAAAGAGAATATTTGAACCCTTTCTTGAATCATCCTTTGTGTATGTGGCTTTCCTTGCTGAATGATATAAACGACGTGAACCATCCTCGCTTCGATAAGGTACGTGACAGACTTAGTGTTTAACTATAGATTAAGCGCCCCAATAATACTGCGTTCTCATGTGGCTGACCTGTTCTAGCGCCAATCGGAGAAATCATTTTCCGGCCCGAACCATGTCTAGCGCAAATCATGCTGTTAGCGTCGGCGGCGGCACTGCCGCCCCGCAAATATTCAATCCGCCAGCTTCCTTCGCCGAGTTCAACTTCAATTCCCTGCAAGGCTTTCATTACAGCGAGGCAAGCTTCCAGCACCAACTTGCCCACAGAGATACCAAGACCGAGAGGTACCAACAGAAGGAAGCTTTTCCGCGCCCGGACGGAATTAGCCAAGACGAATGGAAGAAGGCTTTCAACAGTGCCGACAGCTGGGTGTACAAGCAGGCTGGTGACGACAAGCTTAAGTCGCTGAAAAGCCGCCAGAGAGGGCATTTTACTCGCGAAAAGGCCGAGGAGAAGCTAAAGCAGAAGCTACTTGCTACTGGCCGAACTGTACCTGGTCCAGACCCACCAGGGGCATTCCCCCCAACTCCCCCACCTGGAAATTTGTCAAGCGGAAACAATTCGGACACGAAACCCCCACAACAACTTCATCCATCTTCTTCACGCGGAAACAACAACAACGCGCGTAGAGGCAGAGGCAATTCCCGCAAGACCAACCCACGCAACAACAATTCGGACGAGAACCCCGTACAACAGGTTCCATCTTCCTCTCGCGGAAGCATTTCTCGTAGAGGCAGAGGCAATTCCCGCAAGAACAATTCACGCAAAAGCCTCTTGACGCAGACCCTCGCACTACAAACTGTCGATTCTTCTTCTCGTGGAAACAATCCACCCCAAGCACCGGAAGACAGCCAATTTACTCCTTCAGACGACGATCCCACCGATACCCACCGTCAACCAACGTCGTATTCCGACTTTACAAGAAAGCCCTATTTTTTCCCAGGTGAACGCAACCAATACTACCTATCGCATCCAGAAGAAGCTGGCCCCGTCTATAACAATCTATATACTGGTCACAGGGACTATACACGCCTAGGCGCCGCCCGCAAGAGTCCATATTCTGTTCCCGCGAGCAAGTTACCAGAGCCATCATCGTCCACGAACAATTCAAACCTCGATCCACAGCGAAATTCGTTCACATTTTCTGACAGAGAAGAAATTGATCAACGCTTTCTAGCATCGCGAGATATCGTCTTCGATCAAGACAATTACAGCTTTCCTCATTCTGTTCCTGTTCCTGTGAGCGATTCAAACGACCTCCCAGGATCATCATCGTTCGTCGATCTAGAGCTGCGACCAACTGCGCGTTCTTCTGAAAATAATTCAAGTGGAAATTTTCAAGCACCAGGAGACAGCGTCCTTTGTCAAAACGGTCCTTCTCGTACTCGTTTTGCTCCTGTGAACAAAAACGTCACAGAACCGGCATCGTCTTTCAACTTTTCATCCGCTGATCTACACGTGCCATCGTTCTCATTTACTGCCGGAGAAAATTCAACTGAAGTACAGAATCGCAGTACCTTCCAAAACGGCAGCTTTACTTTTCGTCCAACTGTTCGTCTGGAGTCGAGCAAACTCCAAGAGCCATCATCGTTCACGGAAATTTCAGCCACCGATCAACGACCGCAACCATTTGTATTTTCTGGCGGAGAACATTCAACTCTAGATTTTCCACTCCCTAGAGGTAGCTTAATTCCGGACAAAAGTTCCGAGAACACCAACAAACAACCATCCTTCAAGGACAGTTCTAAGTTCGTTGCACAGCAACCGTCTTCTTCTTCCGGCGGAACAAATCCAAATCAAGGATTTGAAGCACCGAGAGGAAGCGTTTTTTACCGAGGCAGCTATTCTTCTACTCCCCAGAACGGCTCCGGTAATATCCGCAAGCAATCATCGTTCACGGGCAATTCTAATATCAGTGCGCAGCAGCCTTTCTTAACCAGGGACTTTTGCAGTGACGCCTACAGGCCATCATCGTCCAAGGACGCTTCTGAGATCGGTGCAAAGCAAACTTTCCATTCCAAGTCCGATCCGAAGATCGCCGCAAAACTGTCGTCCAAGGAAAATTCTAAGATCGGTGCACAACAACTTTCTTCTTCCAAGACCGATCCAAAGATCGCCTCCAAACTGCCATCGTCCAAAGACAATTGTAATACCAGTGTACAACAATCTTCTTCCTCCAAAGCCGATCCGAAGATCGCCCGCAAACAATCATTGTCCAAGGGCAATATCGGTGTGCAACAGCCTTCTCTTTTACTCGGTTCCGAGATCGCTTCTCAAGGTTCTTCAAGCAAAGCAAAGCCCGATCAGCCCAAGAAAATGTCATCCCAGGCCAAGAAACAGAAGGGCAAGGCCGACTACTGCGTGTGCAAGCAAGTCAAACATGGCCAGAAGATGATCGCGTGTGAAGGTGGTTGTGAGAACTGGTTTCACGTCTCGTGTCTCGATCTGCTGTGCGATGACACAGACGGTGTTGCCAAGTTCATCTGCGACGATTGCGAGGGTACGACGACCTACAAGCGCGTCTGCCGATTGGAGGGGTGCAACCGCCCCCACTCTACTACTGAGAGTGTGGGTGAAGATGGGAAACCGAAGACGGTCGCCTCCAAGTATTGCAGCTTGGAGCACCGCAACGAGTTCTGGGCGAGAACCGTTGCCAAAGCCGACCCTCTTCTGGTTTCCCAGTTGCGCTCCTACATGGAGCAGACGTCGCTTGGCGACTTCAAAACGGCTGGCGACCAGCCAACTCGCGCGGGCCTCCCGGAGGTGAAAACGGGACCCCCCTACAACGAGGAGGGGATGTTCTCGTTTGACACCAACCTCCGGGATAAGTGCCACAAAAACATCGCGAGGCTCACCGGTTCCATGGCACACTATGAGAACCGGGCGAAGCTGGTCGCCATGATCAAAGAGTACTCCAGCGAGACGACGAAAAAGTACGCGGAGGAAAACAAGGTCGTCGAGAACGCCCCGAAGCGCGCCAAGGGAAAATCGGGCAAGAGCGCTGCCCGCACGATCTGTGGATTCGATCCACGCGTGACTGTCTCCCGCAGATGGATCGAGGGGTACATGGCAACTCCCGAGGGCGATGCCGTCTGGAAGTCGGGTGTGATTGGGGAGCACACCAACCCCGACTTCCAGGTCGACATCGCCCCGGAATACTACAAGGGGATTTGCGTGGGAACCGGCGGTTGCCACCCCGGCTGGCTGTCCATTTACGAGGACGAGCCAAAGCACAATCTCATTTGGATCGCGGAAGAGCTTGCGGAAGAAAATACCAAGCTCAACGACATGATCGCGCGCGTGCAGCAGCGCCTCGCCATCGAACGCGAGCGTGAGCAATATGCCCAGGACAGGGCTGCGAAGATGACCGAGGCTAGTAAGGCTGGGTTCTTGCGCGAGTGGAAGACCCTGAAGGGAGACAAGGACATCATCCTGAGGATGCTCCTCGAGAAGTATTCCGGTGCTGACGCCGCAGTTTGAACAAGGTCACTTTTATTTTACACGGCGTATGGGATGGATGATGTCGGCGTTCTCGACTTGACGGCTCATACGATACATTCTGTCAGGTTATGCATCGCTCTCTCATCTTCTTCACGGCACGTGGGATGGTTTCTGCAATCGATTGACGGCTTTTTAAAATTCCTCACGGCACGCATTCTCATTCGGTCGCTGATATTCTTGACTTCTTCACAGCGTGTGCCATCCTTTCTGCATTCAGTTGATGGCGCTCGTGCACTCTACACTGCATGTACGATGGCCTTTTCATTCCGCTGATGGCACTCTCGACTTCTTCACATCACATGAGATTATTTTCTTTCGCTTTCGACTCATGCCACTCCTGGCTTCTTCACGGCACGTATGGTGGTTTCTATATTTGATCAATGGCGTTCTCGGTTTCTTCATGGCACATGCGGTCACGGCCGCTCTCGGATTTCTGCACGGCGCAACGGCAATTATATACCCATGGGATCAGACAGTCAATTCAATAATGATCGTACTCTCCCTCCCTTGATGATTGTGATTTTAATGTGCAATAATGATAGTAAACGTAGTAATATGTCCTGGCTTGAGTAATCTGGGGCTTTCGTGGCAGGCCACCCAGTGGGCGAAACGAAGCAATCAATCCAGTGACTATGATAATACTCTCCTTCCGCTCTTGATAATAACGGCCCCAATGTATATTGAAGAAATATAAAATTCATCTTATGAAAAGCAATATCTGGATGTCTTGTATGTATTTTGGTGACGACGATCAGGGGTTTGACATATATGTCTTGGCATTTTTTCGGAGAAACTCATATCCCGGATCCTCGAGAATATCCAAATTATTGGATCAAAGTAGTTAACAATCAACAGTATTGCAACTTGCGAAACCGCCTTTATGATAATACGGACGAAACCGAGCTTGGAGGTTTGCTTACGATGCCAGCTGTTTCTTTCCGGGCAGCTTCGCGCCAAGCGCCCTAGAGCCTCGACTCCTGGACCATTTCGAGGGTTTCGAGCCCGTAACCTTCATGCGACTTCACGAATAGCGCAGGCGCACGAGGATTCGCAGAAGAAAGAAGCAGAGGAATACGATGCGGAACCCAAGAGAAAGGCAGTCAGCCATGATTCGGCGACCAAAACCTCTTCATCTGCGCCAGACGATGCAGACCTAATCATCCACCGATATGATCCCGCATTGCCCTTGGGCCGAATGTACGGTCTCAACGGGAGCAGCCAGCTGGGAGAAAACACGAAAACGTTGGGGGTTGACTCTCTAGGGAAACCCGCGGAAGTTATTGTCCTTCAAGATTCGGGGGCTCTGCGGTATGTCGCGGCGCAACTTGTTCAGTCGACGATAGAGGCGCCAGTGGTGGACATATTGGCGCAATTCAACAGTGAGAGGGGGCTGATTGGACGAGATGAAGTCAACGATAATATAGAAACTCTTCGGCCACAGGGAAAGGTTTTGTCGTGGGCGGATATTCGTGTTATCGAAGACCAACTGAGCGGTGGGTTTACAATGGCACAGTTACTATATTACATCGAGTCAACTGAGAGGCAGAGGATGGCTGCATTGGCCGAAAGTACCGCCTCAGGTACAAAAGATGGAAAAGCCGCGAAGGATATGGCAGAGAGTGACGAGCCAGTCGTCCACGCGGTGGAGGTGAATGACCAGAACATCATACTCAGACAGTCACCATGGATGCCTGGGACGTCCGATCAAGGGGATGGCTTTGACGAGAGCTCTTTACGTGGCTATATATCTGAGGCATTCACACCAAAACAACGCGTTGCCCTAAATATTATACGGCTGTGCTGGGGCATAGAATCACAAGAACTGGTGTCGTCAGTTGGCGAGATGGAGCTGCAGGTTAATAGCACCGATCTCGATCTTTTACTATCTCCAAGTAAGTAGGACTCGCCAGGCTTTTGTCAATTGTTACTAATACTGTGCAGAGGGACGGTCTGGTCCTCCTCTTCAAGCAATCAGCGACGAATTCATTCAGGCCGACGAAGAAAAGATCGAAATATTTCGCTGGAGGCGCGCAATCCGCATCACCGCTACAAAGGCAAAGGCCAAGATTATAGCTAGGGGTATCAGGACAACATTGGAAGGTGTGCATAGAATTGAAGTTCCATTGGCTGGTCTCAAGAAAGCTGGGAGGAAGGTAAAGGAAGCAGAGGAAGTCGATGAGTTTGGCGAGCCTGTCTTGGCTGAGCTCGCGAAGCTCACAAATACCGAAGTTGTGAGAGCTTCGAAAGACAAGGTAATTCCGTGTAAACTCCTGCTCGAGTCTGGCCTCTAACAAGATATACAGCTTAGTGTCCACGGCTTAGGCCGCAAACAAGGCTCCAGCTTGTCCACAAGTGCTGATGCTGCAAGACGTTTACTACTATCCTCGTCAGACGTGGCGGACCGCACCGTCTACAAGCATGGATGCAAAGAAACGGACAGCCCAGTGTATGCCGTCGATTACGAATACCACCACATTGCGTCTTGGCGCGATAGACTCAGACGTTGGTCAAGATGGCAGACTGCCATTGGAAAATCCGATTCAGATGAAGTATGTAGTATTCAGGAACGTGATAAGAAAGAGTTGGATCTGTCAAAGGAAGAGGAGGACCAAGACTTGGCGAGCCAAGCCGAACATCAGGCTTTATCCATGTCACCTCACCATAAAGCGATTAATCTCGATAAAGAAAAGGTGAAGCAATATGAGTCGCAGGAATCGAATCTTTGGAGCACAACTCCAATTACGTCGACATCGGCAACAGTTGGCAATGTCCTTCACCAAACCCCCCCAGGATCTGGGCCCGTCGATGTATCTAAGCCAGTGCAATTCGATGAGAAGAAGATTATGAACAGTCGCACTATATTCGTTCCTTCAACAAAGAATTTGTCACGTTTGGTTAGTGGGATGGATAATGACGGCGACGTGAAGACTTCCTCAGTTCTTACCATGAAGTTCCTCCCATCGCCCTGGTCAGGTGAGGATATGAAACAGATGAGCAAGTTCCCATCTCTCGAGATGAGCTTCAGCATGACAAGTACAGCGGAAAGGTTCATACTGGCCAATATGGTGGCCATAACAGAGGACGTCTGTAATGACATTATGCTCCCCGACAAGGCACTTGATATCCGTTTCAGGCAGAAAACGTCATTCCCATTCATTGCTGCGAATCTAGGTTCATACCCACAGATCACTGAGTTCCTCGAAGCGTCGCAACTGGGGCAACGTGCCAATGTCATGACGCCTCCTGAGCTCGTCGTTCCAATCCCCGACTTCATGTCCAGTCTGAAGGGCGACAAGGGGCCTTCCAGCAGTGCATCAACGGCGGTTCGGTATTTGTTTGCGGGCCTTACGTACCGAACTCAAATCAGCTATGAATTCCGAGATTGGCGCCTTCGGTATACGAGCATCAACAGCGGGAAAGCAGACGGACGCTGCGGTGAACTCACTCTGCTTCCGAAGCACAAGAAATCGATTGAACCGGCAGCTGCCAAGAGTGAGCGTGCCCTGAACCAGGAACTCACCATGGATTATATCAAATCTGCGTATGCTCTCGTCAACGCGCTTGAGAGTCTTGATAAACCGGTGGTTCGTAGGACGGAGTCGACGGAGTCGAAGCCCCCGCAAAGTCCAGATTCAGTGGTCAGATACGAGTATATGCCATCGGTGCACTACGCTGGACCAAATCGTACAAGCGTGCCACAGCGATTCAAATATTTCGATAGGGGCATTAGTTTCCAAGACGAGAATGACGATACGGCTTGGTGAGCAACGGTTTATGGAACCCGCGACTACGAGCTGGCGGCTGCGAGCTGGCGACTGTAATTTTATGGAATGGAGACTTTTAGGTTCGGGGACAGTAAGAAACGTCGAGGTGGAGCAAGGGAGCTAAACGACGAGCGGGAAGATAACGGGAATATGGGGATGGCGGGTTTGGCCATGTCCCCTGTACTTTATGTAGCATTGTCTGGGCGCTTGGCATGCATGGCGTTGAAAATTGCAAGCATGGTGATTAGATGTAAGATATGTAAATGTTGTACGTACAAGCTTAATGTCTGAAGCCGGATTTCATGATCAATAGATGAAGTGATGGGTTAGTTGTCATTGTTGCCGGCCTTAGTCCTGCGCCATGACTTGGAATTTTGATGGGCAAGATGAGATAGCCTTGTTCAGACTAGCATCTCAGGCTCCAGAAATTTGCATTACTAGTTTTCAAGAGGGGCATGCCTATATGGGCAAGCCGGCGTGTGTTGAAAATGAAGCTCCACTCATCGTTCCACGCACACGCAGAGTGACATAACATTATACGCCGGTCCCAGATAAATTCTGTTGCCCTAGAGACAGAGACCACATATTCAGAAGGCTCGCCGGTGATTCATGATTCAGGGTCACATATTATTTCGTACTCAAATCTGCCAGAAAAACAGGGTTTGGTCATGGGCAAGTTTGGTCTGCTAAAAAAAAAAAAAAAGCTTGCAGGTGGGGGAGAAATGCTAGGCCACCCGTCCAAATCCGCACACGGCAAGTGATGGTGATGGGTAGGTAAATCACTACACAGGAAATATAGAAATGGCATCGATATATCTTCATTATTATGTGAACTGTTTACTGTTTACTGTGCCTGTTTTTGATCTCTGCCTTGTTGTCAGCCCATCGTCCGTCCAGATCTCCATATAGCTTTTTTACCCCTCAGTTGTTTACATCGAGATTTAGTATCACGTGTGGTGGCCTGACCTCATTGCCCGATAAGACTCATCTGCGCCCGAAATCAACAGAAAAGGCTTAGCCTATACCGCAACCGCCACCAAAACTCCTTATAAAAACTTCTTCATTGGCTCGGCTAGATAACACTAGTGATTGCGCTACCTCGTTTCGGCTTAGCGTCGCCACAGAGCCTGAGAGGATTGCCCCACCAACTTTCCTCCCCCTCTTCAAAAACCTCCTCGCTCTTCTTTTTCTTCTTCGTTCTGTTTTTTTTCGAATCGTCTGCCATACCCGAATCAAGCATTCATCCTGGCAGTGAGTTATATCCTCCTTTCATCTATCATCATCATTGATCACGATCAAGAGAAGAATAACAAGCTGACTTTCATCCTCTTCTTCAGATTCACTGAATTAAAACAACACTTAATTTTCAGCACACAAAACCGCAACCATGGGGTACGTCAGATCCTTCAGCAAAGATTTTCGACACAAAGATCGATCAAAAGCTTCATCGAACACAATATACTGACTGCTGTCTGCTCTATAGTAAGGAGAAGCTTCACATCAACGTCGTCGTTATCGGCCACGTCGATTCCGGAAAGTCCACCACCACCGGTAAGCACACATCACACAATCCTCACCGCTCGTTTATATACTGACATACAACGAAGGTCACTTGATCTACAAGTGCGGTGGAATTGACAAGCGTACCATCGAGAAGTTCGAGAAGGTAAGCTTCATTTTTACTTGATTTCTGTCGATTTTGGCGTCAGCGGCTGTTATTACCCCTCGGTGGGGTAAACCCTCACACAATCACACATTCGTGTTTCAAAATATTGCGCCCGAGCGTCCACCACCACCCCACCACCTCGCTACGACAACGACAACAACAAAATAACAGTCGTAAAACAACGCATTTGATTTTTCGCAGATTATATTTTAATATCTATACAATGTCTAACAATTATAATAGGAAGCCGCCGAGTTGGGCAAGGGTTCTTTCAAGTACGCATGGGTTCTTGACAAGCTAAAGGCCGAGCGTGAGCGTGGTATCACCATCGATATCGCTCTCTGGAAGTTCGAGACCCCCAAGTACTACGTCACCGTCATTGGTAAGTTTATCAACGCTGCTATTTTATTCACCGTCTAACAATTATTCCAGACGCCCCTGGTCACCGTGATTTCATCAAGAACATGATTACTGGTACTTCCCAGGCTGATTGCGCCATTCTCATCATTGCCGCTGGTACTGGTGAGTTCGAGGCTGGTATCTCCAAGGATGGCCAGACCCGTGAGCACGCTCTGCTCGCCTACACCCTTGGTGTTAGGCAGATCATCGTTGCCATCAACAAGATGGACACCACCAAGTGGTCCGAGGCCCGTTTCGGTGAGATCATCAAGGAGACCACCAACTTCATCAAGAAGGTCGGCTACAACCCCAAGTCCATTGCCTTCGTCCCCATCTCCGGTTTCAACGGTGACAACATGATTGAGGCCTCCACCAACTGCCCATGGTACAAGGGTTGGGAGAAGGAGACCAAGGAGGGAAAGAAGTCCGGAAAGACTCTTCTCGAAGCTATTGACGGCATCGACCCCCCGTCCCGCCCAACTGACAAGCCCCTCCGCCTTCCTCTCCAGGATGTCTACAAGATTGGCGGTATTGGCACGGTGCCAGTCGGTCGTGTTGAGACCGGTATCATCAAGGCCGGTAAGTTTGAAGTCACGTGAATTATTGTTTACTCTTTACTAATTCTTTACCAGGTATGGTCGTCACCTTCGCCCCCGCTGGTGTCACCACCGAAGTCAAGTCCGTCGAGATGCACCACGAGCAGCTTGTCGAGGGTGTCCCCGGTGACAACGTTGGCTTCAACGTCAAGAACGTTTCCGTCAAGGAGATCCGTCGTGGTAACGTTGCTGGTGACTCCAAGAACGACCCCCCGAAGGGAGCCGAGTCTTTCAACGCCCAGGTCATTGTCCTGAACCACCCTGGTCAGATCGGTGCCGGTTACGCCCCAGTCTTGGATTGCCACACCGCCCACATTGCCTGCAAGTTCTCTGAGCTCCTCGAGAAGATTGATCGCCGTACCGGTAAGTCCATGGAGGACTCGCCCAAGTTCGTCAAGTCTGGTGATGCCGCCATCGTCAAGATGATTCCTTCCAAGCCCATGTGCGTGGAGGCCTTCACCGACTACCCTCCTCTTGGACGTTTCGCCGTCCGTGACATGCGTCAGACCGTCGCCGTCGGTGTCATCAAGTCCGTTGTCAAGTCCGACAAGGCCGGCAAGGTCACCAAGGCCGCTGTCAAGGCTGGTGCCAAGAAATAGATTCTCATTTGACTCAAAAATGGAAATGATGATGAATTAGTTGGGTTGGGTTTAGCCGGTGGGAATAGCAGTCGGGTTGTTTCTTTTTAAGCTTAGATACGAATGACTTGCTTTTCTTAACTCATGTCCTTCCATTGTGATTGCTGCCATTTATTTGGCTAAGTGTGAATATAATGTAATGTTTTGTTTCTTTAATGTCTGAATGTCCTCGAATGAAATGTGACTAGTGTTCTCAACTTGCATACTCTAGACCTATGATGAAGAGGCATTACTACAGAAAGTAACCGACTCCTACTTTAATCAAGGTCATCGTACTCATTCTTCGTTGTAGCAAACTCATAATGTATAGACTAGTAGCAGACAAGTGTAGATATATACTGCTGCATCAACTGGAGCTGTCACATACGAGCATGGACTCGAGAAAATTGGGTATCTATCCCGTCCGCTCTGACATACACAAGTTTACGTATCCTTCTGGATAATTGTCTCAATTATGTTTAATAAATAGCTCTGAAGTCAGGTCCCTTGCCGCCTGAAGGGTGAACCGGGGGGTCGAGGGTGAGCAGGATGAGCAGGGTGATTGAGGTGATTGAGGTGATTGAGGCGGAGCAATGTTTTGCAGTTTTTATTAGAGTTGCTATCAAACGCTTAAACGCTTCCAGGTTCTACCAAGCGGTATGTCCACCATCAATAACCAATGTTGCTCCAGTCATGAAACTGCTCGCTTCACTTAACAAAAAAAGACCAGCACCTCTAAACTCCTCAGGCTGAGAGAGGCGTCCAAGCATATTCTCTCTCAGCCAAGTTTCCTTCAACGCCGGATCATCCTCGAAGTTCTTTTTAACCATCGGCGTCTCAATATGGCCGGGGCACAACGAGTTGACTCGGATCCCTCCCGAATCATCCTCCTCAATCTTCCCCCACTCCATCGCCAAGCTCCTACCGAGTTGAATCACAGCCGCCTTGGAGGAATTATACACGGGTGAGATAAGCCCCTTGTTAGCCACAAACCCGCTCATGCTAGCCACGAGCAATATCGACCCCCTACATTTATACTTCTTCATCTCCCTCGCTACCGCGGTAGCGGACAGGAAGACCCCAGAGTAGTTGATGGCGAGCACCTCATTGATCTCATCCATTGTGTACTCCGTTGCAGGCTTGATTTGCTGGACGCCCGCGGCCGCGATGAGACCATCGAGCCGCGAGTCCTCAGCAGCAATGCGTGATATAGTGCCGTCGAGGGAGTCGACATCACGAACGTCTATACGGCCATAGTGCAGCGAGCCGCCAAAGTCTCCGCAGGCGCGAGACTGCGCTAGATTGAATTCGTCATCGGGCGCCTCGAGGCGGTCGAGGCAGTGAACTAGGCGGGATATTGTGTCAACAGCGACTACTATCAAGAATGAGCTTCGGGATTTTTCACGCACCTTTTCCGCCGGCTTCTACGAGAGCTTCCGCCATGGCTAGTCCAAGGCCCCGCGCTCCTCCTGTAACTATAAATACCTTGCCCCGCAGATCGAATTCTTTGAAGCGCTGTTGCGTGGCTCTATTTGCTTCGTCTGGAAGTTTTCTAGTTAGCCGAAGAGATGAGTACGCTGCGCTCGCTGACGACAGTCTCCGCGCTGTTGGTATATGGTAGGCATCTCTGGAGCCTGCAGCTAGCCAGCTAAAGCCAGTGATGGAAATCTTCTTTGGGCGGAAGAATGGACGCATAAAGGGCAAAGACATAGCGCTGGTGTCTGAAACAGCTTTGTGTAAAGGGGCCTCGACAGAGACTGTGTAGAGAAAGTGGTATGTGTAGATGCGCGAAAATGTATTCAAGGACAGAGTCTACAACTTAATCATCAGGCAAGGAAACAAATAGCTATAAACCTCATTTCCAGGATCAACTTCTAACCCGCAGGCGTTGATCCTGCTCATATACTCAACCGCTAAATTGATCCTCCACTTCTAAAAGAGAGCGCGCTAACATCGACCTGATGGATACCGCAGATCGCGTTGCAAGTATAGAATGCGGGGGTTAAACGCTAGAATTCACGTCACCTTGCGTTCCTGATGACGGCATTTTCATATCCAGGAGTTTCAATTCTCATATCAAGGACAAGAAGATGACGCGTGGTAGGAGGGGAAATAGGAAAGATTTTCCAGTTGACTGCCAAGCTAGCAACGCCAACAGTACCTACCTTTTCTGTATGCATAGGGAGTTAAAGTCTCCTGTAGGTCTTTGCGGAGAAGTTGGCTGTAATAAGGCTGGTTATGATGTATTATTGGGACATCCAGTGCGGGGTGTTCCCACGAAAGTGGGGCACTTCTGCTACCAAGTCGCTATCCGCTACAGGTAAAAGCTTCCTTGCACTGTAACTGCAGGTTAGAATATCAACCAGTAGAACGACTTTAGGATCCAGAAAAGGTTAGTATCGAACTGTTGTATGTTTTTATTGTTTTTGATTGTTTTTGATTCTATCTATCATTTGAGGAAATACAGTAGGCTTACTTCCGGAATGTTGGAGCCAACTTTTCAAGTTCACGCAATGCTATTTATGCAAGCACCAACTGTGATGTAAACCACTTCTCTTTGGTCTATTTATAAGTATAGTATCATAGCCTCTGTTCCTCGTTTTTATTTTTATTTTCAATTCGTACCAGACAAGAGGTAGTCGAGAGGCTTCGTTGGAGTAGCCGCTCGCCTTCGCGGTGGGTCTCATGGACGCTGTCCAAGCAGGTGAGTAAAGACACCAAGTGCCTGCAAGCACCGTTCCATTCTACTATGTTAAATGATAATGCGTCCAATAATTTTAGAGACAAGAAAGTTCTAGCAGAAAGGCGGTCTCCATACTGCCCGAGGTGATGGGATTTGAAAGATATAGAACAGTCGTCGGTCTTGAAAATCCAATGGGATCGACAATAGCGAGTGACGGAAAACATGCACTTCGGTATTTTTGAGCAGCATAAATACGTTCATATTGTGTCTTCGTCCCTTTTCAGGCCATACTTTCAGTAACTGAGCCTTCCTGCACAGAATAACCAACGAATTTATCGTTCCCAATGGCCCGAGATCAATCAAACATATTAATTTGATTTCACTCCATCTTGGGTCGACTGAACGATAATAATAAGTTTTCTACATTATTCGTGAGCGTGCATATCTTGTAATCATCATAACACATTTGTAGACCGCAGATATCCCACTCCAATATATCTGTGCAAAGGAATAGTGCCAGTAACACTTCACGCTTTTTGGGTATCGATGCTACGCTCAGAGTCCTCCCGCAATCAACCCCACCTAAACCCAGCTGTGCAAGAAAGAAGGCCGCCCAAATAAGAAAATATCATGTGTGAGCCGTGAGGCGTTCCTTTTCTTCCCAAACCTATGTTGCCGCGAGGCAGTCTTCTGGCGCCACCCATTCATCCCATGCAGATCACGCTGCCCGAGGATAGCTGATGGACCAAGGCCTTTCTGCGGTCCGTCCCATTGCAACCAATATCGCAATATGAGTAGACCGGCCATGTAATCTCATCGCCTGTGGCTCCTCGACCCGGTCGTCTCCCCATGTCGATGTCGATGCCTGTGACCGCCCCCATCCCGGCGCGACGCCGTACTCTCGTCCACTCGTCTCTCCACCTCCTCCACCCTCGCCCTAAACGTCTTTACGATATCCTTCAGGCGCGCCATCCTATCAAAATCGTCTTCCAGCTCGTCGATCTGCCTGAGTATGTTGTTGAGGCGCTCGATCTCCGCATCGGCAACCTCAATCGCGTTTCCCGCCCTATCGTACTGCTGCTGCGCAACAACCTGCGACTGCTCGGAGAGGTAATCCAGCCGCTCCGAGATCTGCTGCATCAGGCGGTCGAAATGCCGCGACAGAGATGTGAGCGAGGACGTGTTGAGCAGCAGCAGCCCCTGGGACGACGCGCGCGAAGCGGCGCGCGACGACGATGACCCGGCTGCGGCGTTGGCGGCTTCGATCTGTGCGCGCCGCAGCACCTGGATCTCATCGGCTGTCAGTCCGAGCGAGGTGTCGGGAATCGAGTTTGCGGGCGAGGCCATGGCTGGCGGCGAGGCTGCGGCGGCCCTGGTGGTGGGGAGACTGGCTGATGGCACACCCTCGCGGAGAGTTGTCGGGTGGCTATGAGATTCATGGTAATTGTGAATACGTGCTGCGGATCATTGCGTGAGCTCCCCTGGTGGTTGTCCCAGTCGTTATGTGATACTGCAAATGCGGATCGAGAATGAGGCGCCAAGACAGTAGTACATACAAGGAATGGGTATAAACGCCTGGCCGCGCCAAACTGTTTCATGCACCGACTGTTGGTATCACGAGACAGGCAAATGATTGTGTCGTTTTTCGTACCAAGTAGCAAGCCTATGATAATGGGTTATCCAACAACAATAATTGCTGTTCAAAGAGCCTTTTTGCCCTCATTTACTCGGCTGTGAATTAATATTCCACCGTGCATCTTCTCATCTCTCACCTAGGGTCTTTCTCGAAAGTGGCTCAAAGCCCGAAGCCATGCGGCATTAGTCAATAAATAACGGGGTTTATGAGATAGATTGACACTACTAGTGGAATGGCTGTCATTCCAAATGTGGTTATTTCCTCCACGCAAGTCTCACTCAGTCATGGACTGTTCCGCCGTTCCACTGGTTACCACGAACATATCTTTACTACGAAGGCAAGAGTCATTGCCTTGGCTATATTCGACATTTCCATGCCCTTTTGTGATGGCAGAGTTGCCATGACTAGAATCTCTTGCATTTGTTTTTCTGTGGCCGGACATATTATCTATATCTAGTCAGGGTCAAAAGACTGAGACATTTACTAGTGACAGGCCAAAGTGGGGGTATGTCTCCAGATGCAGGTTGCAATAAGCAAGCAAAAATATGGGATGGGAATGTTTCGATTGGTACGAACAGATGCTGACCGTCGATTCAATCCTCTTTCGAAAATCGTGTCTGCACTTTACCTTGAGATCGGGTATCTTTCCGATTGTTTCAATATATGCTCCGGTCTACAATACTTTCTTAGTCGAAAGAGTGACAGTAAGTAAAATAAATACTCTAAGTCACTTAGCTCTACATTATGTATGTAAGTTACTTTGAAATACAGCGATAATAATAAATTTAAGAGTAGACTACACACACACTTATATATAAAATCGATTACCTATTGCCATTGAAAATGGCAGAGCTGGGACTTCGAGTGGGCGTTAACCAGCTTCAGCGTCATATTCTGAGCGGTATGTGACATGTACAGTACCAATCAATGGGGATATAACTGCATCTAATTGCATAATGCTAAGTAAAGTCTTCATTGATCGATATTATTCATATTCACTCCTTCCTACACCCTCTAAAGCGCCAGTTTTAAATTCCTGAATTCCCACAGCACTTGTGGAAGAGCCGAACGAAAACTCCGACTGAAGCCTCAGCCCCCATTTAACCTCTATCGTACTTGCTTTTTGGGTCTTCGTAGTAGTGTGCCATCTCGAGTCCAGCCCGCTTGAATCCGCACTTCACGTAGAACCCCTCGTTCGCCTCGCTGCAATCAAGAATGCTCTTGTAACAGCCCACCTTGGCCGCAATGAAATCGAGGGCTTGGATGAGCTTGAGCCCAAGCTTCTTGCCCTGCTGGTCCTTCGCAACGGCGATATCCTCGATGTGACCTACGAGACCGAGGTTGTGGATGCTGGGGTGGGGTTAGCGAATATTCGTCCTCGGGAGAGAGGGCACACTTACAACTTCCGCTCGACGATCAATGCACCGGTCCCTACTATCCTGCCTTGGTCCTCGATGACGAGGAGGAAATAACCCCCATTGCCCTGTGTGTCCATCCAGTCGTATCTCTCATTCCATTGCTCCTCCGTTATATCTCCCACCGTTGTGAGGACGCGCAAGCAGTCGAGGAAACCACGGGCGAAGTCGCTTTTCTCCAGTGCGCGAATGGTGTACGATTCGGGCAGTGACGCAGCGATTGTGGGGGATATGAGGTCGGAGGAGAAAAGGCCCTTGTAGTTCTTCGTGGCTAGCATATTGTCTCAATGGCCGACACGAAGCCGGGCTTGTGAATTGTTGTTGGGAATCGAGGCTGTGAGGGGTTTCAGGAAATCAGTTGTTGAGAAACGAACGAAAGTGACGATTGCTATGTCTGGATCAGTTCGAAGGCACTTGTGAAAGTGGGTAACATACAGTCAATTGAAAGGCAAAGGGGTATTTATGTTGTTGACGATCTCATTGTACGAAAATGTCTCCAAAGACCCCGGGGGGGCTGAGGGCAATGCTAGTGGTCTCTGCCGTGAACAAGCAGCCTCGCGCGCCCTGACCTATTTATTTTTAGCTACAGGTATGTATGTGAATACGAGTCACGTGAAATGGGCTTTGGCAGGTTATTTTGTCGCTTTTACAGTATTGTTAGTGGACACAACTCTTATCAAAAAAAGTCATCTATAATCTAACCACAGTAGAGAGGGAAGACACTACATCGGGTCCCAGCAGAGTGGTTCTATTTTATAATATACTATTTAATCCCTTCACCGTGTTCCACGACATACCGCACAGAACTCACCACTGTGATCACCAATTGCTTGTTTACTTGGTGGGTTCGCTCCATTGGTGGGATGTACGCGGGGCTCTTCCGTGTACCTGGCAAATGATCTTGGCTCTGGGCTTGATCTTATCGCCGTGCGTTATCAGCAGCTTTCACATGCTAGGGGCGGCGGCATGTCATGGGGTCTGTAACGCTATACTCGATCAAAACGTTCCAATACGTTGCGTCAGGCATGGGAAAGTTCTCACTAACATTCCCACCAAACTCCTCGACCTGTTGACGTGTATGGTGGGCCTTCATAGTTGGCCCCAACAATTATATAGTTACCACTATTATTTCTTGGCCAGCGCCACCAGATATGGTTCCCAATATATCTCACTCACTCAATGAAAGATCTGTCAACATAACATAATCCGCGTTGCATGAAACTACCTCACGTTTGCCACCACTTTTAAGCGCGATTCATTGCTATGAAGCACGATGAGGCCGAGGCGGCCTCATATCTTGCCAATATACCCCGAGTGGAAGACTCCTCGACGGTCTTGCCGAAGCCGGTAGCAAGCGCCATCAGTCTCGCAACCAAGTCGTCCGCCCTATACCTTCGCCTCGGAACACTTGTGGGTAGGCTTGCTATTGATGGAGCCCGCGTCACAACCGTCACAGGCCTGGAGCTGAGCCGCGCTGTCGTTGAGCGCATACTGTTCAGTGCTGGCGAAGACGTTGTGAAAAAGAGCACCGGTCAAATAGGGCGACAGGAGGCCGAGGGACTACTCGAACGGAGCATCGCACGACTGCACTCGACGATAACACATATATCATTTGCAGCATCGGCCGGCTTTCATCTATCTTCCGCGGGCCTTTCGGCGGCATCAGACGTATCACAACACCTATTGCTAACTCTCGACTCGATTTTCGGTTCGACCGACTCCTCTCGTGCCATCGCGAGCATTATCACACTTGTGCGAAAAGAGTTCCAGAACCCAGCTACAGGACAACCGGGCGAAAAAGTAGGAGTGGTAGATTTATTGGTGGGCGTTTGTGGCCTTGCTCTCCTTCAGCAATGGTGCAGGAATTCAAGTGAGCGGGAAGCTCAAGCTGGACACTACAAGGATGTCATATGGGATATCGTAATCCTCGATGACGGTAGTCGTGCCGACACTGGAGAACCTTGGCTTATAACTGCTGCCGATGCTGGGCAAGGAATACAAGAAAGCCTTGCAGTGGAGGATGGTGGAGATGAACCCGAGACTCGCCTGCGGGAACGCATTATGCAATCATTGCCTCCAGACGCCACTGTATCAATCACCACCGAAACGACCACGACGAAGGTGACGACTGTAGAAATCAGTGGCGCCCAACCTCTTGACCTCTTGCCACCTCCTGGGGCCGAAGTAATCGAAGAGAATGCCCACCATTTTGACAACGGAAATTTCGCCGATAGTCAGAATGGCTCTAATCCACAATCTCGATACCGAGTTGTCTACCGCACCACTCATAACAAAATTCGTGGCACAGATGTCGCAGCAAAGGATGGAGCGGATACTTCATTTACTCAGGCAAAAGTGGAAGAGCTTCCTGATGCACCTGCAGATATGGATTGGCAACCCGAGGATGTAGAACCGCTTCTAATCGAGCACTCGCCAAGCAATACACCAAACTCCAAGAGAGCCAGGCAGTCACATAGCACATCGTCCCATCAAACCCAAGGATACCGTTCTTCCACCCGTCCGTTGGAGTCGACAAGCAAAATGCCCTTGGCGAAAAAAGCAAAAGTTGATACATCGAACAAAAAGGGTGCCGAGAAGAAGGGGACATTACGTGATGCTCTCCGGAAGGGGTCACAGGCAACCATTTCTAACATATTAGGTAAAGATTCTCAAATTTCTGATACTCTTGCCTCGACGAAATCAAATCCGCCTGGGCAGAGGTCTGGTGTTGCTGGGCCCAGCAAACGACATGAATCTAAATCAGCCAGGCCACCACAACCCCCAGTGCCGGAACGAGGCTCAAGTAATACGCGGACGAGAAGCGCTCCGCTTGTTCCGAGGTCTGCTTCTCGACATCCGGTAGATGAAGCACAATATAGCCACTCACAAAGCCATTCGAGATCTCATTCCCGCGCAAGCTATTATGAAGTACACGAAAGGCGCCGGGATTCCATGGTATCTCAAACAGACACCTACTCTATACACTCAACCGATACTTCTCGGGCTTCATCGCCAACTCAGTTGAGGTCACACATTAGGACCCAAAGCAGCTTGATGCGTTCTCGCTCTGGTAAAGATTTGAACATTATCCCTTCATCATACCAGCGACATTCGAGAACTCCCGAGCCTTCGCCATTATTTGCTCACCGAAGCACAAACTCGTATGATCCTAGTATCTATACGCTGAAAACGAACAATTCAGAAACATCGCTGGTGTTGGCCCATCTCAGCAAAGGTGCCTTTGATGATGATGAATCCGTGCAGCTATTGAGAAGAAATGGCTCGGTTCCAGGTCTCTTTCCTCACAATCATTTGGTGCGAAACATCAGTCGGTTCGCTCGGTTCGCGTCTGCCTCTTACGGCTCGAATTTCATGAGACTCATGGGGATATCCGCTACCCCTACTAGCAGCTCAGCAATTCCCGACTCGTCTCATCATTACGAACACCATTCATTCAGCTCCCATACTCAACTTCCATCATCTACAATCCTACTAAGTTCCTTTGTAGATCCTCAGGGTGGCACAGATGCTGCGGGAAAAACAGGCACAAGCGTCCCTCTTGTGCACTTCATATCATTGGATCATGAGTCCCATGCCGTTGTCTTATCATGCCGGGGTACGTTGGGGTTCGAAGATGTCCTGACAGATATGACATGTGACTACGACGATATGCATCTCCGCAACAGAACCTACAGAGTCCACAAGGGAATCTACGCTTCTGCCCGCCGACTTATTTCCGGCGCCGAGTCACGCGTCCTAGCCACCATAGCCGCAGCCCTCGAAGAATTCCCAACCTATGGACTCGTGATGTGTGGACACAGTCTTGGAGGCGGCGTAGTTTCCCTACTCGCCATAATGCTTGCCACCCCTGGATCAGATCCAGAGCACAACGCATTTGTAACAACAACCGGGCCACCCCAATCCGGCCTACCTCGCACATCCTCCTCAAACACAACCGACACACCCCCACAAGCAATAGCACTCCCAGCCGGCCGTCCAATCCATGTATACGCCTACGGCCCGCCCGCGACCCTCTCG